>JAQGBS010000033.1:0-35640 GCA_034698545.1 Acrobeloides obliquus | reverse complement strand
AAATTTAGGCACAACGGTCAGTTCTGGTTCTAATTCCGTATCAACAACTTGTGGGAATGATTCGAGGTAAATATTATATAAATTGATGTTGAAATTAATTTAAATTTAAGATGCACAACGTGGATAGCAAATGGCTTCTGTACAAGTTCATTTTATACTACTGCTGTAAAACAACAAAATTGTGGCATCCCTTGCAAACTTTGCAGCGGAAAATAAAGAATAATTTTCCATTATAACATTTTTTACTATGTTGAATTATAGTCCATTTTTTGTCAAAGATTTTTTTTGCAATAAAATTTTTCCAATTGAATCAGGAATTAAAAAAGCAATTGTTTATTGAAACAATTGATCGAGCATTAGAAGGAGTTTATTCTTGTCCTCGCTGCCATGGCTGGATGACTTTAACCAAATGTTTGAAGGATATCGATGTCTGGAGCTTCAATTATCAACACTATTCAGGCAAAAAACTACAAACAAATTCGAATATATATGCAAAGAATTCCACCGTCAATTGACATTAATTGACATTTGACAATTACTAAAAGTAGTAGCGGTAGTAGCAGTAGTGGCGCTAAAAAAATACAATACTTTCTTTCAGGGAAGGCTCGGATCGAAAAACGAAGACTTGGAAACGATTCTCCATACCCGATTTGATTTATAAAAAATCAAAAATTATGATAAAAATGTAACCCCGATTTTTATGTAATCCCGAAATATTATGAACATGTTCAATATTTTGGGTTACATAAAAAATCGGGGTTACGTTTTTGGATCATAATTTTTGATTTTTTATAAATCAAATCGGGTATGGAGAATCGTTCCCAAGTCTTCGTTTTTTGATCCGAGCCTTCCCTGAAAAAAAGTATTGTATTTTTTAGCGTTACTACCGCTACTACCGTTACTACTTTTAGTAATTGGCCAATTTGGAATAATCTTATGACGTTTTGAATTTGTTTGTATATTGCAACGAAAACCCTTTAATTAGGGAAAAAGGGTTTTTCTTTGGCACGGTCGATTTTAGAAAAAGAGTACAAAACACAATTTTACGTTCATTCTTTTAGCTTGTTGGACGTTTCTTCAGCTTCTTGCTGTCTTCTTTGGGCCCCTTCCCTTTCGGTTTTCGTGACTTCCAGTCTCTTCAAATCGCTTGATGGCTTTGTTGACGGTTCCCAGTGCTATATCAAAAAATATCGGCAATTTCACGCTGTGTTTTTCCTCGATCGTGCGCGCGAATAATAGCTTCTCTCAAATTCTTATAGCCTTTCATTTTATATCTATAAAAAATAAGTTTAGAATACATATTTGAGTAATAAAAATGTAAAATCATGATGTTCACATAATTGACGGACACTCTGTACAAGAATTCTACAAACTTTTGTTAAATTTTACAGCTTTAACTTTAAGGTTCTCTTTGCCATTTCTTTTTCATAAAATAAAAATTATCTTATAATTTAGCCACCAAAATTTCAAAATAAACAATAGATTCAGCAAACATTTATTCCATTATTGCTTTTTGTTCCCGTAAAATTTTGCAAACAAAAACCCTCTAATTTTGGATAATAAAAGAATATTCAAATATGCTCCAAATCCTTTATCCGAATAGATTTACAGATCGTTCAAAAAAAGGAGCAAATAATTATGGGCAAAATCTTGATTTTGAAAAATCAAGGGAACATTGTTTAAAATGGAAATTGCTTCTATTTACAAATTGTTTTCATAATGAAGCTAAATGATGTCTTACTTATTCTCTGTTAATATTGTTATATTTTTGTGCTTAATCATAAGCTTATTATTTCTCTTGAACATTTTTTCTCATAATAAGCTAATGCTCAAGAGGTATTACAACCAAAAATATGCAAAAATTAGCAATGTATTAAATTTAAATCTTCCACCATCTACAGTTTTAAAACCCATACAAAATATTGATCAAAAAGTAAATACAAAATATTCTTCTAAATGTAAATATTTTCCTTTTATTTATCATTTCGAAGAAGCATTAGATTGTATGTAAGCTTTGCTGCTTATTTTGTAAAATTTATAATTTCTGGCCCGGGGTCCTAACTACAAGGCACTAACCTTTTATTTCACCCAAAAGCGCAATGGATTTCCACCAGGTCTTCGCAATCGATCTCGTGCAGTAAACGTTACCAAGCTTCTGAATTCTTGTAACGCTGAACTAAACGGCCTAAAATAGGGAAATAACCTCGGGTGCAAACCCGATAAAAATATCAAAACCAAAACTTTCTTTATTTAATTTATACGACAAAACAACCACAATATTAAAATTTATAATTTCTGTCCCGGGGTCCTAACCGCAAGGCACTAACCTTTTATTTCACCCAAAAGCACCATGGATTTCCACCAGATCTTCGCAATTGGTCTCGTGAAGTAAACGTTACCAAGCTTCTGAATTCTTGTAACGTTGAACTAAACGGCTTAAAATAGGAAAATAACCGCGGGTGCAAACCCGATAAAAATATTAAAACCGAAACTTTCTTTATTCATTTTATACCACAAAACAATCACAATATTACACAAAAGTAAAACGGCAGAAAATCGAGAACTTATGCACTCCCCACATTTCTCGTTTAATATTAAAAGATAAAGTTTGTGAACGAACTTTTCCCTGTATTATTGACCCTTATCTATGCCTTTTATACAATTTAGACTCTCGAAAAAATCTCCAAAAATGCGTCCATGACGATGACATCATTTCATCCAAAAACGAACAATTATTTATGCGACACGTATCAGGCTGTTTGATAAAACATTTGCCATTCGAATTTCGCGAATTCGAAATTTATGATCGAGATCCAAAATCGAGGAAGCCAACCGAAAGAAAATGTTTTCTTCCTCTTAACTCTTCATATCCTGAAGAAAAGTGTGTTTGGTTAACTGTCGGTATTGGCAGTGGGCTGATCAATGAAGAAAAAGAAGCTAAACGAAAATATCCAAAATGCAACTTTTTTGGTATTGAAGCGAATAAAGGAGCTTATGATCAGTTTGAGAAAATTGGTACTGTTATTCCTCATGCTGTGGGTAAGCTTTAATTTTCCAAAAAATGCCATAAATTCAATTTTAGGTGTTGAAAATAAAGACATTCCCGCGGAAGTTATGACCATGGATCGAAGTCAAAATTTTGTTAAACAAGATTTGAAAATCAGAGCTCTAAAAGACGTAAGGGCTATTCAAATTGATTTTTAAACCTCTAGGGATCGAACCCTCCTAGTTTAAAGTAAATTTTGAGGCACTTACTACGTCATTCGTGATGAAAACTTTTTATTGGCACCAAAATGCCATCTTTTTATATAAAACATGTAATGTATGTTTGTACGGGCTAAATTTTGGATTTAAACCCTTAGGGTGCGCGCGGCACGACGCTAGCAGCGGCGTTAGCAGTTGTGCCGTTGCACTACCGCACAACGTTAGCAGTTGTTCCGTGAGTTGTGCCGGCGCAAAAAAGTAGTTGTGCCGAAGTGGCGGCACGACGTCAGCAGTTGTGCCAAGGTGACGGCACAACGTTAGCAGTTGTAACAGTAAAGGAGAGGCATAAATTAACTTGAAAAAATAAATTTCAAGTTAATTTATGCAAAATTCAAAAGTCCAATGTTGCACGAGTTGTTCTTTGCTCGGCGAAAGTCTTTGTTTTGAGGGGGAACAAGGGTTTGTTGTGTCGGGGCACCGTTATCGACGAAAAAAATCAACAACAAGCGGAAAGTGCCAAAAGACACACTACTTGACGCTAGTTGTGCTGGTGGTGCCGCGAGTTGTGCCGATCGTGCCGTCGTTGGCGGCACAACAGCTAGCACGCACCCTTAACGCTAAAAAAGGTTGTAGTAGACGATGAGAGAAGTCGATTGACACCAAAATGATCAAAATCGGACTTTTTCATTTGTTTACACTTGAAGTAAAAGTGATACATATTTTTATGATTGTCTGATAGAGGTGCTCGGTAGCGCTGTGAAACGCTGTTGCCTTAGGTGCATCTCTTCAGATACTATGTCTTAAGTGACAAAAAATTTTTTAATTTAGTTGTTAGATGAATATATTGGATCTAGGATGATTCATTTTGCTAGCTTGGACATTGAAGGCATGGAGCAGTTTCTAATTGAAGGCCTAATGTTTAATGGTACTTTGACTAGGCAGAAAGTAGTTTTTTGTCAGGTAAAGAAAGCTTTTTTTAAATTTAAAAAATTTTATAGATAGATTGGGAAGTTCATTATGATTATCAATATGCTCTCATTGGATTGAAACCAAACAAAATCTCCACATTACTTAATCTCATAGATAATTCTCCTTATATACCAATTCTAATATCTCCACATTCGGGATATCACAAAATAACGCTTCTTAACACATTTCATGATGAATGTTTAACAGCATTTAGTGTTAAAGAAAGATTTGCTGGAAGACCATTATGTTAAAAATTGATTATTGTTATAACTTTGAAATTATTATTATAACTTTGAAAATTTCTTACATCTTCTAAAAGTATAAATTTGGTTTGTACAAGTTGCTTTCTTCGGGGTCTAAACGCCTTTCAATCGTTTTTTTAAATTCAGCTAGTCTTAAGTTGTCATAAATTAAATGAATAAAATGAAATTATTTCATGCGCGCTTTCAATAACTAACAATAAATTGATTAAGCAAATGCGTCAAACCCTCGGAGATTCAGCCTCCACTTCTTCACACTTACCTAGGGCTTCTCTATACTTCAAGTCGCGAGCGCCGCGACTGCCTGAGATTGACCCCTCATCGGAGTCAAAAGTTGTCACAAGCCAATTTTCTGGAGGTTTCTAGGTGGATTCTACTAATTTTTCTAACTTACGACAAATTTCTTATTCCGGAAAGGGTCAGTCGCAGAGCTCGCCACTAAAGTATAGATAGCCCCCCTAGAGATGTTACATTGCCACGAAAACGTGGCATTTGCCACGTTTTTGGACTTTTTGCTTCGTTGTTGGAAACAAAGTTCGATTTTTGAGCAAAAATTTCGATTTTTCACAATCAGGGAGTTGAAGCGAAAATAATCCAAAATTCAAATTTCGCGTGGAAATGAGCTGCCTGGGGTTTTTCGAACGTGAAATCGATTGTACGCATTTTTGAGGCATGAAAAAATTACCCGGTCACTGATTTAAGCAATTTTCGTTATGAAACCTTTTTATGGAGTATACCTCATAGAAGTAGGGTTTTTCGGCATGGGGAACTCGAAAATGAAGAAATTGTTTGATTCTGTCCACGAGGAGGTACTCTATGAGGGTCATACCACATAAAAAGATTTCATAACTCAACCCAGTAGAAGAATTTTTATATTATTATTAAAAATTACCAATCAATCTATTATGCTGTTCACTACTTGTTCATATTGCAACGCATCTAATAATGATATTTGTGAACGAGCAAGTCTTGATTATACATATATAGATTTAATCGATATTATTACAATGACTATGGCGGGAGTAAGTACTTTTACAGATAAAAGTTTTTTACGTAAATTTCCACAATCTATAACACAAGAAATAGAGGGCTAAAGGACAATTCCGGATGAAATATGACATGATTTTAAAATTCTCACACACAAATACAAATCTTTCAATTTTTTGATAGCACAAAATTTTTTTGGAAAAATGGACAAAAACATAATCGTTCCTTTAAAGGAGGTGCAAATTAGAGCTCTTTTTCCACAAAAAAAATTTTTTTAAAAATGATCTTTAAGGGTAAAAATGGGGTGAAAAATCGATTGCGCGCACTGCCCAATTGTGAAAACGCTTCCTTGACCCTAATTCAGGGAAGGAATCGGTGTATTGAAGCGAAAATCAAACATTTTCAGTTTTTTATGAGAAAATTGTCGATTCTTAGGTTTTTCTAGGCGGGGAATCGATTGCGCGCATTCCCGAACCGTGAAAATGCTTCCTTGACGTTGATTCAGGGAAAGGATACGTATTTACGTAAATAAACTAATTTTTGCTTCGATACACTAATTCCTTCCCTGAGGGTCAAGGAAGCGTTTTCAAGGACGATAATGCGCACAATCGTTTTCCCCCTATAAAAATCTAAGAATCGATGATTTTCTCATAAAAATCTGAAAATGTTTGATTTTTGCTTCAATACACCGATTCTTTCCCTGAATTAGGGTCAAGGAAGCGTTTTACAATTTGGCAGTGCTTAGACTTAGGCCTTATGCCTAAACCTAGGCCTTAGGCCTAAACTTAGGTCTTAAAAAATGATCATTCCGAATGATCATTTTTTCATTTGATTGTAACTGACTGGCTTAGTCCTTTAACCCCTTTTTCCCAGTAAATCAGGAATAGTGATAGAGTTGATAAAAACTACTTTTCTAGGGTAATTTTTAGTTGAAAAACACGCTTTTTGGCGTTTCGAGACGAGTTGACCACTTTTTAAGGTCTACCCAGAGTAGGGTACTTTTATAAGGTCTTATTGAGGTGATAAATTGTTAAATCTCATATCTAATGTAGAAAATAACCTCTTTGGGTAATTCTTAGCTAAAAAACACGAGTTCTTATGCTTCGAACCGAGTTGACCTTTCGTTGAGGTCTATCCGAATAAATTATTAAATAAAGTCTAACTTTGAATTATAAGAGATGGCCGAACAATTTTCATTTCATAAGTTTATCGAAATTCATAAGTTTATAATCAGAAATAGGGGTGGAGAGCGACCTTGCATTTTTCGCAAATATATTGCGTTCGGCTACCAAAAAATCATGTTTTTCGACTAAAAATGACCCTAGAAACATAGTTTCCCATGTTTATAATAATTTCTAAAAGATCTTGAAGAAAATGGATGTCTCCATCAAAAACAACTAATCTGAAAAAAACGCTGAATATTTGTGCAAGATCTAATAGTATATTTTTAGTTTGGTATAAGCGGCATATTAATTTCATTGTTTATAGTCATATTAATTTCAATGGTAAAATCATTGCGGACATCCTATGGGTTTTTATGCTTAATTCAAGCAATAGCTGATTTTATATTATTTTTAAATGCGTTTTTATTTGAAATATCCTATCGTTTAGTTGCTAAATTTTTCAGGTAAACATCATGCTTACTTCAATGGTGCCTTTATTTGGGGGGTGGTGAAAGTGGTTCTTCCAAACCGGAAAATTTTTGTCAAAAACGGATTTCTAGAGGGATCTAGATATAGACTTAGCCAGGAGGTGGGCTAGAGATTAGCCCCGTCGCAAAATCCTGTCTATATCTCACACGATTCGCCAAACTCCATTTTCACCAAATGGGACTTTTCACTTCATGGAAAACAACCTATTTGGTGAAGCCAATCGTTTCCCCATTAGGTGAAAGTCCCACTTGGTAAAAAACTCCGTTTGGTGAAAAGTCCTCTTTAGTGAAAATGGAGTTTGGTGAATTGTCTAGACCCTCTAATTAAGTTTTGTCGCTGTATGTATTTTTGTGTAATTCCGATATATTCAAAAAATTTAGTCAAATCTGTCAGCCATACACATTCATATTTGTTTGGCTATGTGAAATGCCAGGTTGGATGTATGAGCCTTGTAATTATTCCAACTATAATGTTTATGTCAAAAGCAGCAAATTTTGTCCAAAACAAGTTGTTGGCTATATCAATTTGACAATAAAAAATTTTATTGTAATTATTCGTCTATTAAAAGCTACCAATCGATTTGTAGCCATGTATTTTCCTATAATGTATCAACTACGCTTCAGCAAAAAACGGAATACTTTATATACTGTTGCATGCCTCTTGTTAATAATAATTATAATTCATTCGCCATTTCTCTTAGGTATGCTAGAGGTATTAGTAAATTTGGTAGATCTTCGACGAAAATTCGAATCTTTACAAAAAATTCAATTCTCACAGGGTTGAATCCTGGATAAAGAAGTAAAGTGTTTCCGGGGGTTTTTCGGTGCGGGGAATCGATTCCTGGTGTTATTTCTTGGTGAAAAGTGTGATAGGTCCCTTCCCCTTAGAGATGTTACATATCAAAATAAAAAAAGTGGCAAACACCATGCCAAAACGTGGGACTTTTGATTGAAAATCGAAATTTTTGCTCAAAAATTGAATTTTTTCTCAAATATCGTATTTTTTCTCCAAATCTAATTTTTGATCAAAAATTGAATTTTTTCTTAAAAATCAAATTTTTTGCTCAAAATTTATTGAAATTATCGGTCCTAATGAATTTGATCTTTTCTTTAAAAAACGTCCAACAACGGGGCAAAAAATCCAAAAACATGGCAGCGTGGCAAAAAGTCCAAAAACATGGCAATGTAACATCCCTACTTCCCCTTCTTTTTACATTAAAAACTAAATTCCTAACCCCATACCTCCACAAACAACATCCTTTCACAAACGTTTGCAAAACTAAAAAACGGAGACGTGTCGATTGCGTCAAAATTATTTACGTCAATAGACATTTGCGCCATCCGACATTTGTGTCAATTTTTGATTGCGTCAAAATTGACACAAATGTATGTTAACGCAATTGAAAATTGACGCAAATGTTGAATGACGCAATTGACCTTTGACGCAATCGAAAATTGACGTAAATGTTGGATGACGCAAATAATTTTGATGCAATCGACACGTCTCCAAAAAACTAATTTCTAAATTATTTCTCTCTCATAGGAAATTCGCATTTCATTCACATGCGATTTCGCTGGGGATTCTTTCTTTGCATAAAAACATGCAAAAGAGAACCTTCATTAAGTTTTTTATAAAAGTGGCACACTTCGTCACTCAGGATACTATCCTCTGGGTTAGGATCTCGATTTTTCCTACCCTCCAGGATAGGATCTTGATTTTTAAAAAATTATTTTTAGTCCTATTTCTGGAGGTATAATCCGGGTAAATCGGCTTATGCCGACCAGAAAAGGCATATATAAACCCCAGTGTTTAGCTGAAAGGAGGGACGGTTGTAACAACGATTTTATTCCTTTTACTTAAGTTTGAATAAAAGTTTTAATTTTTATAATTTGGAGATCTAGTGGGGTGGAAAATGTCCAGCGGAACATTTTTACTCCTTCGTCTGCAACCTTGTTTTACCCGGGCACAACTCGAACGGCCGGGTTTGCTTTAGACATGGGACCAAACCCAATTCATACCCCATACCCAAGGAGACCTAGACCCCCACAAAAAGTTTAAAAAGGAGTGTTTTAGCGAAAAAATTGATTTTGGAGTGTAAGAGCCTAAAAAAACAAGGAAGTTTTTTCCCGCCAAATCCACCGGGAGTAGATTCCCTGTGAAGGAAAACCATCGTTATACGTCTAAACATCGAATCTGTGCTGAATTGGGGGAGATATGGCGATTTTTTTCATTTCCAACATGCCCTGAGTTGAAAAAGTTGATTATCGATACGAAAACATGCTCTGTTAAAAAAGTTAACTTTATCATTCTCTTCCTAAGTATTGTTTACCATATCCTGAAAATTTTTTATCGAAAATGGTTTTTCCTAGCAAGATAAAACACGGCGCATCGATTTACTACTTGACCTGATAGTTTATTAATAAAATTTTGACATTAATTAGAACGATTTGATTGCCGTATTAATCTCGATGCGAATGGATTTCGATATGAAACTCTTTGTTCTACGATTTATAATAATGCTGGAAGCATATTTGAAATTTCTCTTTACATGATTTGCTTGGCATTCGATATTGCTTGCTTGATAAAGCTGAAGAAAATGAAGAAACAATCATCTTCAGTTTATGATGAGCAAGAAAGCAAACGAGATAAAATATTAGTCATGCAGGTAAACTAACCTGCCAAAACCAATAGTATAGCTACGTGGGGGGGGGGCAGGGGGTACGTGGAGCTCAAAATCAAAGAAATAAATAAATTTATCTAATGATGCATTAAGCTATAACAGCTAGTGAGCCACACATGCAGGATGGGTATTTTGGGTATATGCACAAATACTCAAGAGTAGTGCATACCGGGGTCTAAAGGGGAAGAGGGTAGCGCAGGGGATCGTGCGAAGCGCGACCCCTTATTAAAGGGTATTGCTCTGCACGATTCCCGTCTCAGGATCCAGATCTGGAGAAGGTCGAGCAGGTGGGGTGGGGGATAATGCAAAACGAAATGCACCATTTTCCCCACTTTCCTGCAGTCAAAATCAAAAAACTCCTTCAAATTCGAATTCACCATATCAAAAAACCCCTTGATACAAAATTCAGCTGATTTGAAAGACTTTAAAAATTCGAGTTTTCCCTCTTTGGGTGAAAAAGTTGGAATTTTCAAAAAATCGACTGATTTTTGTATCCAGGGGTTTTTCGATATGGTGAATTTGAATTTAAAGGAATTTTTTTATTTTTACCGCAGAAAGGTGGAGAAAATCGTTCATTGGGTTTTGTCCTATTTCCTGGGGTGGTAGCGCTCAAAAGCTGGGAAATTATCTAACGACTTAATATTTTAGAATTTTATAAACCTGGCAGCCATTCTAATTTCATTTATTCCGTTTGTACTATATGCATTATCAACGTGTAAAGTATACGATACTGATCCTAATAAACTATGGTTAGGCAGCGGTAGATTTTATATTTACCATATTTCCTCTAATAGAAGGATACCCCCAGGGTGGGTTGAAAAATAGAAGGACATCCTCTAATAGAAAGAAGCTCTCTAAGGGCCGACACTAATATTAGATTGTTCGAAAAATATCCTGCTGTTGCAGATTCCTTCTAATCTTTATCAAATGGCACTATAGGGAGTTTTTCTATGTGAGAAATTGCGTGCATTATCGAATCACGAAAATGCTTCCTTGACCTTAATTCAGGGAAGCGATGTGTGTATTGAAGCGAAAATATGCTGATACATGGTCAGGGAAGCGTTTTCAAGGCCCGGCAATGTGTGCATTGCTTATCTAGCACAGAAAAACCTTCTACAGAGTTATTTTAGTGAAAATTAAAAAACCTGAAAATTTTTAAAAATCAAACAAAAATTAAAAATTGCATTTTTTGGGACATTCTGTAATTATGACTTTAATATCAGCCGATTACAAAAATGTTAAAAATCGCATTTTTAAAGTAAATCTTAGATGATTATTGGAACCAAATGTTTCTAACATCCACTATATGGACTTCATTGTATGATATCAATAAAAGCACTGTAAAACGCATTATTGGGCATTCCGTTGAAGAGTTAACTTATTTTTTTCTTGCCTATAATATACATAATTTTTAGGGCAATTACATTGTTTTTACAAGGGAGACTGGCTCAAATTAATTTTGAGACAACCATTATAACAGTTACTAGCAATTTGAATATCCCAGTGCATCAACAACGTAATAAATTTTATATTATGGTAGTCAAATTGTTTAAAAAATGTTTTAAAATTTAGAGTTGATATAAAAAAGTGCATCTTTTTTTTAACCATTACCATCGTTTTCCCATGCCGAAAATATGTGAAATTGAAGTTTTTCAGAAATTAAAAAAAAAATTTCGATTTTTTTACTTTAGGGGGTAAAGGGATAAAAAATCGAATTATCAAAAAGTTCTCAAATTGTATATTTTTTGTACTCGGGGGCATACCCTAAAGGAACACCCCTAAAATTCGACTTTATGCTAGGTGGGTTCAGAAAAATTTTTGGTACCAAAAATTTTGACGACTAAAAAAAGGACCAAAAAAAGGTCTAAAAAAAGGCTAAGCGCGCCGTTAGCACTGCTAGCTACCCTACCCCGCGAGTCGCTGCGCGATGCTAGGTACCCCCCCCCTAAATTTAGGGGGGTCTTTAGGGTATGCTCGGGGGTTTTTCGATATGGGAAACTCAAATATGAAGGAATTTTTTATTTTGATCGCAGGAAAAGGTCGAATCATCCAGGGACCCAACCCTAAAAATGTGCATAAAAGGCCTAACAACCCTTCATTGCGGTCAAAATAAAAAAATACTTGTTAGTTTTTCATGTCGAAAACCCCAGAGTACAAAAAATCAACCAATTTTGAGAACTTTTTGAAAATTCGAATTTTTTACCCTTTGGTACCCTAAGCGAAAAAAGCGAAAATTTTTTATTTTTTAAAAAATTTATAAAAAAACATTGACTTCACCATTTTTTCGTCATGAGAAACATGATGGATGTTTAAAATCTTTGAAAATGCGTGTTCGAAAAAATGAAAACAATTTTCGAACAACCCAATATACCGAGTTATCAAAACAAACACAATGTCCGCTTTCGAAAAAATTATGCGCACAATCGTTTCCCCGTATAAAAATACTCTTCATGTTGATTACTTTTTGGGAAAAAAAGAAAATTTTTCGATTTTCTCGTCAATACTCCAACTCTATTCCCTGAACCAGGGTCAAGGAAGCATTTATATGCTTCGGGAATGAACGCAATCGATTCCCCGCATAAAATTACCCCCAGATGGGTTATTTTTATTAAAACATCCGATAACAACAAAAAATTTTTGGGCCCCAAAAATCATAAAATGCACTTTTTTTAATCACCCTGTACATAAAATTATTATCTGTCTTTACTATGAATCATTAAACTTTCAAACGAATTAAAAAATGTTTTTATAAAATTAATTGGTGTATGATCCTTTTCAGGAACAATATGTTTCAGCATATTTCATATCCTTGTTTAAATGGCTTTATACAGGGTGGCCCAAAAAAGTGACTTTCTTATTTTTTGAGACCCGAAAATTTATTTGTCTAAAAATGATCTCTCTTGGGTTAATTTTATGCGGGGAATCGATTGCGCTCGTTCCCGAAGCATGAAAATGCTTCCTTGACCCTGATTCAGGGAATGGAGTTGGTGTATTGGCGCAAAAATCGAAAAAATTTTTTTCCCAAAAATAATCCACATGGGGAGTATTTTTATACGGAGAAACGATTGCGCGCATTTTCTAAGTATAAAGGAAGTATTTTGTTTACCCTATGGGTGAATTCAGAGCGAAAAAAGAAAATTTTTGATTTTCGCGTCAATACACCAAACATTGCCTGAATAATGTTCAAAGAATCATTTCATGCTCCGAGAATGCGCGCAATCAATTCGCCGCATAAAATTACCTCCAGCCGAAAACGCATTTCATGAATGAGATTTATTCAAATAAAACCGTGCGCAATACTTTCCAAACAACCCAATAGAAATTCGTAAATTGAAGCGCACGACTATAGAAAATTTTTACGTCTATGTTGCCTGATTTGCAAGAATCGTTTCAATATACAAATTTCCTTACAAATCAGGCAACATTAACTATGAAAATTTCCGTCAATTTTGTGTTTCGAGTTCCGTGCTTTTGAAACAAATTTTGTTTGAGATTGAGATTGAGATCTCAATTTCAGATTTTAATTGAGATTTCAAAATCACAAAAATCCCATTTTTTGAGAGTAACAAATTGAGATATCTCAATTTGAGATCAAGATCCAACCCTAATTTAAACTCTTAACGCTAAAAAAGTTGTAGGAGATGATGAGAGAAGACGATTGACATCAAAAATAGATAATTCTCCTTATATACCCATTCTAATATCACCACATTCGGATATCACAAAATAACGCTTCTTAATACACTTCATGATGGATGTTTAACAGCATTTAGTATTAAAGAAAGATTTGTTGAAAGACATTATGTTAAAAATTGATTTTTTTATAAATATATTTTTGCGCTCTTTCTTACAGCTCCTATGAGTGTACCGCTTGGTTTATACAAGTTGTTTTCTTCAGAGTCTAAACGCATTTCCGCCTTTTTTGTTTAAACTCAGTTAGTCTTAAGCTGTCTTAAATTAAATGAATAAAATAAATTATTTCATGCGCACTTTCAATAACCAACAATAAATTGCTTAAGAAAATGTGACAAACTCTCGGAGATTTAGTCTCCACTTCTTCACACTTACCTTCAGGTTCCGAAAATGAGACCGAGCTTTTCTCTAAGAGGTTAAAAGCTAGACGCCTAATTTCTTTTCTAAAATGTTGATGGGACTTCAATCTAATAAACTCATATCAAGGCCCCAGGGCTTCATTTGAAAAAAATTTTCTACAAACGTTGGAAGCCCAAAAATAATGCTTTTTTTGAAAAAGTGCTAATTTTTGGGTCCACAACGCTTCTAGAAAAAATTTTCAAATGAAGCCCTGGGGCCTTGGTGTGAGTCAATTAGATTGAGGTCCCATCAACATTTTAGAAAAGAAATTAGGCTTCTAGCTTTAACCTTTAAGAGAAAAGCTCGGTTCCTTGTTGGGCCCCCCACTGGCCCCACGCGGCCCCATTTCGAATCTCATGAAGAGCTCTGACATTGTAGTAATGTTTTTTGATGGGTACCCCCATAAAAATGGTGCCAATCGTCTTCTTTCATTTCCCCTATAACTTTAGTTATATAGAACTCTAGTTAAAATTCCTCTGATAGGTGGTTACAGATGATGCTTCTTTTTATTCAGGTCATGAATAGTCGATATAGCAAAAAGAAAAAAATTTAAAAAGTGCTCTAGGGGTGATTGTGGGGGCCAGCTTTACCTCAAATTTTGATACATTTTTTCGTTTTGGCCATTACTCCACATAGTGATCGAATTGAGATCTCATCGATCACTCATTGGAAAGCTGAGTGTCTGTCCTACAATTTTTTTTGAAGACAGCTATAGAAAATTTTCGCTTCAAAAAAAAGTTAATCGCAAATCTCTGCAAAAACTTCGGTTTTTTTGCTGTGGTTTTTGACAAAGATTGACCCTTCTTACTCTGTTATCAGGGGGTTCAGCCAAAATCACCTATCATGCGTTGTAGTCCAGATTATCATGAAATTTTTGGTATATTGAGTATGGTATGTTTGTACCCTAGTTTTTAACTTAAACCTATTTTATTTTTTTTAAATTGTCATTTTTTGATACTTAGGCCGGTCGCAAGTTGTCGTCGTACTTTAATGTCGTACCATTGTACCTTTCTGTCGTACCGTGGTACGACAAAAAGTATGACAACTCGCGGTCTCAAGTCGTACTTTTTAGTGCATTTTGAATGAAAAAGTACGACAAATTGATGCTTCATGCGGTGGTATGACAACTTGCGGCTGGTCTTATGGAGCTTTAAACAGCCCAAAAATGATTTAGTTTACCATTTTAGGATATTTGAACCATTTCCGATCATTTTGAAGCAATTTATAAAAACTTTATTTTTGGTCCAGATTCGTAGTCCAGGTTCAGATCAAAAGTCCAATTATTGAAAAAAATTAGGGCACCCCCAGATCGCGTTCTAGTGAGGCTAAAATTCTGGTGACTTGGGGTTTTTCATTTTGTATCATAAGGAGTCATTTTTAAGAAAATTTAACAAAAAATCTTGAATTTGAAAATTGACAAGCTGTGAGGGTCCCTTGTTAGCCTAAGCATGCATTTGGATATCAAAGAGAAGTTTATGAATTTAAAAGCAAAGATGGCTTGATCCTTTGAGCATATCACACGTGTACAAACCCTCCCCCGATTTCGGGGGGGGGGGGGTCGCCCACAACCCGCAGGCCAAAACGAATTTCGCCAACAAATTTTGCGGGCGAGACTCATTTCGCCCGCGGGCTGCGGATCTACGGCCAAAAATTTTCTATTTTCAACAAAAATCGTAATTTTTTAAAGTATTTTTAGCTTAAAAAAATTTCGCACCTATCGAAGCGAATAAACATGAGGGGACCAAAGTGATTTTTAGAAAAATTGGAAAAGTAAAAATCAAAAAAAATCACCTTGGTTCCCCCTTATGTTTTTTTCTTGCCCGCAGAAAGTCAAAATTTTCGGGGGATGTTTGTACACGTGTGGAGCATATGTCCCAAGATTTATATTAAGGTTTGTTTAATTCAGTTTGAAAAGTTATAAATAAATAAAAGTTATAGTTTGGTTTCGATATTTTTCCCAAAAAAAGCCAGCAATTTAATATTTTCGGCATTTTTTTTTGTCTTTTTCCTCTTTTAAAAAATTTATTAGTCAGCTGCTATGGGAATTTTTTACATCATAGACTAGTCATTTCACAACATTTTATTGCATTTCTTTTCCTAGCCGACCAAAAAACAGCAGCCAGTAGGCTAAATTTATCTTAGTATATACGTCATTGCGACTATTTCGAACGGCATTCCCGGAGAAACGAGTTGAATATTGATTGTTCCTTTTGCTATAAGATATATTTTGATGAACAACTCTTTTATTAACCACTAAGTTTGGTGCAAAAAAATGTGCACATTTTTATAGCCGAAGTAAAAATAGATGTTTGTTGTTGTTTTTGGGGCTTTATTTATAGCTTTATTTTATTCACATGCCTTCTTTTGTACTGCTCAGGTATGAAAAGTGGATTTTTTTGTTAAAAGACAATGGACTTGCCATGCAGTAATCCAGACGCAGATTTTCGTTTCAATAATCAAGTTTATAATGAAATTTCAAAATCATTCAATCGATTGTTTGAGATTTTATTATAAAATTGTGTAGTGAAACGAAAATCTGCGCTTGGATTACGTCCATCGTCTTTTATGAACAGTGTACTGTAGTCTTTTTTTATTGAATTTCGAATTTCGCCATTTTCCACTCGTTTTCGATAAAAATTTTTTCAGGAATAGAGAACTGGTGTCAAATAATCCAAATAAATGGTTATAAGGGTCATTTCTGAAAAAATTTTAACTCATCTTTTTGGACTCTTTTGATTGACTCCCCTCAGCTAGGACAGCTCCAAAATTTATTTTCAGCATGAAAACTTGATTTTTAGGCAAAAATAATCATTTATTTGGATTATTGAACATCAGTTTTCTATTCCTGAAAAAATTTTTCATTGAAAACGAGTGTAAAATAACGAAATTCAAAGCATTTTTTGACCATCAAAGACTTATTGAGCCATCTAATATTTCTCGAAAAGATCGATCGTTTTTTTCGCTCGGGAACATCAATAAAATTTATTGCGATCGATCGTTCGCGATTCGTTATTCGTGCACGGGCGAACGTTTGCCTGATTGTTAAAGGAGGGGGCGGTGAAAATTAGAGCCCTTTCTCCAAAAAATTTTTTTAATGATCTTCTAGGGAAAAGATAGGGTGAAAAATCGATTGCGCACATTTTCGTCGCGTGAAAATGCTTCCTTCACCTTGTTTTCGCGAAAATAGCATTATTTCACTTTTGCTTAAAATTTACATAATTCCAAACATCAAAAAGTTTTAAGTGAAATAGTGCTATTTTCGCGAAAACAAGGTGAAGGAAACATTTTCATGCGACGGGGATGTGCGCAATCGATTTTTCACCCTATCTTTCCCATGAAGATCATTTTTCAAAAAAACTTTTTGGAGAAAGGGCCCTAATTTTCATCCTTTTAATGAGATTTCTTCATGAAAAAATCAGGATCGATCGTTCGCGTACGCGCGAATAATCTCGAACAATCGATCGTGAAAACGATCGGCCGCAATAAATTTCATTAATGTTCCTGAGCGAAAAAAACACGATCGATCGTTTCGAGGAGCTAGAAAAAATTTTTCAGTATAAAAAATGTCAAAATTTGGTGTTTTTTATTCAAGAATGTCAAACATTGAGTTTACCTGACAAAAAATTGGAATTATATTGCCCGCGTCAAAAATTACTTCATGACTTGAAGCATGCTAAGCATTATCTAGATATCGATGATTGCTATCGTTTTTGCACCGTTGAAAATGTATTTATGTAAAGTTAAGCTATATAGATTCAAGGACCAATTAAAACTTTAGACATATTTTATTTGAATATTTTCCTTCTTTGTCCATAGGAAGATTAGTCAATATGACGAATTGTTTTTGTTCGACTTCCTTCCCGAACGGATGCGAGAAAGATGCGAATTTAGACGTATCTTATGGGAAGTTTGAAGTTTCAACATTTTTAAAGGTACGGGCTTATCAGAAAAATTTTAAGACATCAT
This sequence comes from Acrobeloides obliquus, assembly GCA_034698545.1. Classification (NCBI taxonomy): domain Eukaryota; kingdom Metazoa; phylum Nematoda; class Chromadorea; order Rhabditida; family Cephalobidae; genus Acrobeloides; species Acrobeloides obliquus. The sequence continues at coordinate 17,830 of JAQGBS010000033.1, read as the reverse complement.
TCTAAAACATTAAACGCGCTATGTGGGTCTGTCTGTTTGTGCTATCTCCATTACCTTAAGTCCAATTCCGTCACGGTCTATACCAAACGATAGGGTTCGGTGAGAGAAGAAACATGACACCAAAATTATGGAGGTACCCTTCAAGAAAAATTTTTTAGCCCCATATCATGTTTTAACGTAAGATGATAATGAAATTTTATCGACATAAGGGTTACCCTCATAGCCGAGTGACTAAGACTTTTGGCTTATATAAATCGCTTGCAGGTTCGATTCCCAACTGAAACCGAATGTTCTTGGCCCTACCAAAAAATTAGAAACACATATACTCGGAACGAGGCCAAAGGCCGAGCTTAGTAGTACGAAAACTTAGATACCAATCTAAAATCGTTACGAGGGACTTTTTTAAAGTCATGTGTAGTCTTCGAGAAAAACTGTTGCGAAAATTCGTTTCTGAACCGTTTTCAATTTTTTCTAAAATTTTCGTAAAATCGGAAACCTGGTTTTTCTCATGATCCAGAAAGACTAGAAAAATGGTTTTGTAAATTTTTTTCTAGGTTTTTGTAGGCGAGGAATCCAAATTTTAGGTCGTTTGGAGCAAGTCTCCCTGGTTTCCGCCATTTAACGTTGACTAAACTCGGCAAAAAATTTTTTATTTTCTTTCGGAAATTACCCAATTAGGGTCAATTTTATGCGAAAAATCAATTGCGCGCACTCACGCAACCTGGAAACCGCAGAAAAATGGTGAAAATTCGCCAAAAACGACCACGCAGGGATGCATGGGGATGCAATTCGATTTTCTCGAGAAATGAACTAATATCCTCTCATGCATCCTTGTGTGGTCGTTTTTGGCGAATTTTCACCATTTTTCTGCGGTTTTCAGGTTGCATAAGTATGCACAATGAATTTTTTGCATAAAATTACCCCGAATTGGGTAATTTCCAGAAGAAAATAAAAAAATTTTTGCCTAGTTTATTCAACGTTAAGTGGCGGAAACCAGGGGAACTTGCTCCGGTCGTTCTTAGGTTTCTGAGATTTTTTTGAGTTTATTAAATTTTGTCGAGGTTTCGAGAAACCTGAGAACCTTGGGAACCAAAGTATGGCGACCCTCTAAAAGTTTATAAGGTGGCTCCCAAAATCGCACTTTCGAAAAAAATTTTCGATATCAAAATTTCGCGGGATCCCGAATTTTAGTATCGGACTTTTCCATGAGTTTATACAATTAATTTTAGCCCACAGTCTCTAAATATTGGGTCTTCGACCCATGGAAGATACTTCCATTCGTAGCAATAATCTTCGGAGTTTGCATTTTTTGCCTTCGTATTGCCATAGAGATTAAATGTTATAATGCTAGAATGAGGCGAGCACGTTTATTAAATTCAAATGGGACTAGATTAAATGTGATTCCATATCCCCTCGTGAATGCCAGAACTCCTAGAGAATTTACAGAGTTGGCGCCAAGACAAATCAGAAATCTTCCCACTGCTTTGAGTGAAATCGAAGAAAATAGAGTCGCACCGGCATATAGCTTTATCAAAAATCACCAAGATCCTCTGCCAAATCCTTCAGAACCTTCTGCTCCCATCATCGAAGAAAACAGCCCCGAACCTTCTTCAAACTCCATAAGAACACGATACATCTTACTTAAAAACTTCGAAGAAATAAATTTAGAAGGTTCGCCGAGTGTTCCGACACCAGGAGAATCTTTATGTTGCATTTGTATGGCAAACAAAGTAGAGTTAAATGTTGAAAAAAGGTAGAAAGTTTATGAATTTAGCGAACTGTTATTCTACAACCTTGTGGACACTATCTTTTTTGTTATGAATGTGCGAAAAGGATTCAAAATTGTTCGATTTGCAAAGAAGAAATAAAAGAGATAATTAGGACTTATTATTAAAATTATGTTTTTATGTTTAACCCTTATTTTCCCCTATGTACTTTTATGGGCGCGACTTTCAAAGGCTATATCTCAGCGAGGAAAAATCGGATTTTTTTAACACGTCTAGAGCGGGATCAAATTTTTGTTTATTATGAAAGTAGGTTAGTTACTGATATAATTTTTAAAAAAAAATTCCAAACTTGTTCTTAAAATATCTATGGTCTTATATTCGTGCAATACTATGCATTTTTCTATCATTTTCTATCGATTTTTTCTAAGCCCATAGCTCGGTCCAGAAGTTGATTTAGGACCTCATCAACCACTCATTTGATAGCTCTCGATCTCCTCTACAAACTTTTCAAATATACATATACTCGATTCTTTTTTTGAAAAAAGTAATGAAACAATCTTTGATATAGACTCGATTTTTTTAAGATACACACTTTCTTGAGTGTTCAAAAATTGTCTTAAACGGTTTGAGCGTCTCCAAGTTGTATTTATTTAATGAGATTAGCGCATGGAAAAGTTTTTAAAAGTCATTTCGAGTCAAAATTCAAGGAGCAAAAAATTCAAAACCATGTCCGAAGTTCAATACCATCGATTTTACGTGTATTTTTTTAATTCTCTAACCTCTCTAAATCATCCAAGATAATTTTTTTTAGCCAAATTTTCTTTCTGGCAAATGTATTTCAATATGAAGAACATTTCTAGCTTGGTTTTGAAAAAATCCGAGAAAACTTTTTTTTCGGTCTCTAATTTCTACTATCACGTATAAAAATGGCTCAAAAATCGGAGTTTCTTATTTTTATTGGCCTGGGCTCCCTTGGAACCTTCTCTGACCTTTTACTTTAGCTCAGCTCCTTATAAAACTTTCACAACTACCTTCTCCTAGGCTCATATTTATAGAGCATAGAAATTTTTATTTCTAGAAAGAATTTTTGAAAAATCTCTCAATTTGACCGAGATATAGGCCTAGGAAACAATGACTAAAATTGAAGTAACCAAAAATCATCGAAAATTGAAAAATTATTTTTTCGATTAAGTCCAAAATCTTCGAAACTTTATTTTTCTGATAGAACACCCCCATAAATGTCTATTTTTTCACAATTTCTGAAGCATTTGGTGTGAAAATAGCATCAGAATCGTGTTTCTCATGTAAAATTACTCCTAGAAAGCGAACAAAATTTTTGAATTTTTAACTAAGTTCTGAGACCATGTTGACTGGGACTCCCCAGCCGAAGTAACTTCAAAATTTTTTATAGAGCATTTTTTGTTTTTATGGCTCGTTTTTATTTTTAGCTCAAGTTTACTGATTTGGTAACTGAAGACACTTTCAAGCCAATTCAAGTCAATTCAATACAGCAATTAATTCAATCAAATAGTGAAGAAACCTGGGAATTCCCAAAAAAGCTCAAGAAGAATGATGTTTACAAAAGTGAAAAACCTAGTTATAAGGTTGCTCAGAAGAAAGTCTATTGTCAAATCAATCAGCCGAGAATTCGTAGCAATCGTTTTAATTAGAGATCGACAAAATTCAAATTTTGGCAAAATTTCAAAAAACCAAAATTTTGGTCAAAGTTGATTGATAAATTTTGATGTCCATAAAAATTTAGTCAAAATAAAATATTGTCAAAAATTTGACCAAAATTTTGATTCTTCAAAATTCGTAATTTTTCGAGCATTTTCAGATTAAAATCAAGTATTTTTCATAAAAATTTTTTTCTCCCGCGGCACTGATTTTTCTTTAAATGACCGGTTCGAGTGGAAATAAGTTGCCTTTTTGTTGATATTTAGAAAATTTATTTAAAGGACCAGTCCACTTTTTAACCGAATTTTTGTTCAAAAGTGAAAAAGAAAGTTCACGTTGGGGCAACCACTTTTTGCTTTGGAAGTAAATTCCAATTTGACAACCCTGAGGAGATATTTGACATACAAAATTGCATAAACATTTTAAACATGTTTGTGTATTGAAGCGAAGGGGTTGATACCGTTTGAATTCCTGATTCAAATCTGTTTATTGAAAGATTTTTTTAAACATCCATTTTTACAAAGATCTTAAAATTTTCACAAAATGAACATTGTAGCAATTGTTTATAACTCTGTGAGATGAATAAAATGTAGTTATAAATTGTATATAAAAGTTATACAAATTTAGAATCCGAATTTTAGAAATCCAAAATTAGGCTTAGGCTTAGAACGTAGGCTTATATTTTTCAAGTATAAGTATAAACCAAAAATTTTTTTCAAAAAACTAATGGCAAATGTTTTTTAGTCAGTTTTATATGCTTACAATATTTTTTGACTGTTTTCGCATAAAAATTTTTTGGCCCAGCCGGGATCGAACTCGCGCCTTCAGACTGATCAGGGAGACACTCGCTACGGAGCCATGGCGGAGGCCTTTTTTAAAATGTCTCTGTGAAAAAAGTTGTATAGCAAGATGATATGCCATCCGTTTTTTATGAGCCATATAAGAGATGGTCAGACAGTTAGAGAAAAAAATAAACGGCCCAATGTTTTGCACAGAACTTATCAAAGAGAAAAACTTTTCGCCTAGAATAGGCCACATTTTCAAGCATGCTTCGGTTTTTACCAAGTATCAAAAGGTACTAGGATGTTCTGACCGGTTCTTCGAACTGTGTTAGACAAGCTAAATTTTTTGAACGCGCTCTTGGGGGTTAACCGGGAGTGCATCAATTAAAAATAGCGATGTAAAAATTTATTTAGTATAAAAAACGAGTCAAGCAAGTTGAATTATTTCAATTTTTTGTTAGTACAAACACCAAGTTTGCTACCAGCATAGTCGAGTTTGCATCGATAGCCCAAGTTGCAACCACAATTTGTACTCGTCTTTCCACAATAACATCCTAAAAACAGTTTTTTGTACCCATGAAAAAAACTCTTACTCATTTCTTCCATGTTTACTGCTTTTGCGGTGGCTTTTTCAGCTTCCTCGGGATAAGAGCAATGCCCAGTTTTGCGAGCTGGATCACCCCAACAAACGAATTGGAAGTCACAACCACAATTGTCTTTTGCTAGTGGGTTGCATGAACATACTTAAAATTAATTTCATGAAAATTTTTTTTTAAACTTACATTTTCCATGCCCTTTTTCTCTATCAGAAGTCTTGCTTTGTTTCGTTGTTGCAGACAAAGCGAAGCCACATACATAGACAACCATACAAACTAAATTTTTATTTATTTTACGTCGAAAAACTTTAACTTTTGGAATGAGACTCTAAATTAGATGTGGTCGTAACAGAATGCGGAATCTTTTATTATTTTGAACAATATGTTCAGTGATATTAGCGGGATTTAAGAGACGATATCTCGAAAGTTCGAACTTCCTGCGGCACTAGGCAAACTGAGTGTGTAATATGGAATTTGGACGCAAGAGAAACATATTTGAGCATTCAAAATGGTGCGCAACCTTTAAAAAGGTCAATTTCGGCCCATATGAATGTTGGACGTAACAGTACACGGGATCGATTGCGCGCACTCCCGCAACCTGAAAACTAAAGAAAAATGGTGAAAATTCGCCAAAAACGACCATGCAGGGATGCATGGTGGGATATTTTTCATTTCTCGAGAAAATCGAATTGCATTCCCATGCATCCCTGCGTGATTGTTTTTCGAATTTTCATCATTTTTATGCGGTTTTCAGATTGCAAGAGTGCGCGCAATCAATTTTTCGCATAAAATTACCCCTAAATGGGTAACCTCCGGAAGAAAATAAAAATTTTTTGCCGAGTTTAGTCAACGCTAAGTGGCGAGAACCAGAGGAACTTGCTCCGAAAATTTCACAGGCTAAAACTTACGAAGGACAAAATATTTCATATTTTAGACCACAAATTAAGCAAGAAGCACAACTAAGAATAAGAATAAATTTTTTTTAAATATATAAGATAATAGCCATCGCTTTGCTACAAGTGTAGAATTGATTAAAAACATTATTTCTTAACAAAATAAAGATGTTTTTAAAAAAACCATCTTTAAATTATCAGCATGCAAAACCAAAAATGGATTAAACAAGTTTTTAAACAAGTTCCGATTTTTGACCATCTTTTTTGTTTGCAACGGCGCTCGACCTACGGTCTCGCCTACAATGGCGACTCGTGGCCACAATTTTTTATTTGCAAAGGCACTGGAACAATTCATAAAATTTAAAAAAGTGCTAGAAAATCGATAAACCCATAACTTTTTCAATTTAAATCGAAAAATTTCAACTATTATTATTTGGACAACTTTTTTTGGGAACCTTTACTTGGACGGAGGAGGGGGGCATCCTCTCATTTGGGAAAAGTGAGAATCCCCTAGCGCAGCCGTGGGTATCATCCTATTGTGACCTTAGACTGATGTCAAAAAGGTGGGCATCCCCGGCGCAGCTGGAGGTGTCATCCTATTGTGATCTTAGGACCTCCGGTGCAGCCTTGAAGCGTATTAGATACTAAACTGTTAAAAATCCTTAAATAGGGTATTTCGAACCCCTCCTTTTTTGAATATTACGCTTTTTTATCTACAATTTCTATTTTTATCTACAAATTTCGACACTATAACTTTTGCCACGTTTCATGTTTGCCAATGCAAATTTCATCACGTTGCCAAAAAACTATAACTTTCGCCATATAACTTTCGCCACGTAACTTTCGTCACGTTTGTGTCAATATACATATTTATTGCAAATCAGGCAACTCAATTAGTCGAAATTAATATGTTTATTGACACGAAAGTGGCGAAAGTTAACGTAGCGAAAGTTACATGGCGAGATTCGTGGCGAAAGTTATAGTACCCAAATTTCTACTCGATTTGCTATTTTTAAAAATTCATTTGAAGTTTTTTGTCATTACAAATTTTTCGTTCTTTAATATGATTGCTCTTCGGGTTATGGTCCAAAAATGCAATTGAATATTGCCCTGAATCGTAGATTGATTGAAGCTTTTCCTTCAAATTTCCTTCATCAAGCACATTCAAAATCCATGACAGAATCTAAATGTTGAGACAATTTGCTTTTTTTCATAAACAATGCCTTACTTCATCGTTGTCTTGTCCAAAGTCTATCATATAAGATTGAAAAATTCGATTGAGGTAAATGATATTTTTCTTTGTCGAGTCGATTCGTAGAAAATATTCAGCGTGCAAGGCTATTCTAGCATTTTCTCTCATTTCATTTTTTACATTCTAAAAAGTTCTTTTGATTTTAACTTGCCCAGCAACGAAAAATTTAGTACATTTTAAAAACGGTCAAAAAGGGTACCCCTTGCACGGCTTCCCGAAATGCCGAAAAGGTAATAGCAAGAATAAAAATTTACAAAATATCACCAATCGACTCAGCTCACTGAGCGTTTCAAAACGAATATTGTAGATCATACAACCATCTGAATTTCAACGACAGCATTCCATGGCCGAGTGGTAGTGTGACAAATTTGCAATTTTTTTAAGCCGCTAGTTCGAATCCCGCTTTGAATTTAAAGTTCTCCAAATTCCATGAAAATTTTTGCATATCTCTATTTTGGTCTCTAAATCATTTCGCAATCACTTTTGGTTAGTAAATACTTGCTAGAGCTGTATAGTATAATGAGATAAAATTCATAAAACCTTACCTTATTATATATCTTTAGCAAATATTTACTTTCAAACATGATTACGAAATGATTTAGAGACCAAAATAAAAGTATGTAAAAATTTTCATGGAATTTGGAAAACTTTAAATTCGAAGCGGGATTCGAACCCACGATCTATAAACTGCTACCACTCGGCATGTGATTCTGTCGCTGATGTGTACAATATGGTACTGGTTTTGAAGCACTTGAATCGATTAGTGACACCCCTTTAAAATTTTGACGCTTGCCTTTTCGGCATTTTGGTGAACCAAGTCATGATAATAGCCAATAAAGGGATCAAGGATGGCGTCTTGTCGTGGCTTAGCGAGTCGACCGTACTTGAATAGAATAAGTTCTAATTGGTGCGGTTGATGTAGTATAATTGTTGGTAGCAAAATGGACCAGTGGATTACCACCTTCGATTACCAACTAAATTTTCGTGGCGGATAAAAATTAAACAAAGCTTACTGAAAGTCTTCGATCTTCGTTCCCAAACGGCTCCCACAACATCCACAACCCTTTTCGGTTGCCGCGAAGAATTCCATTAAAAATCGATTGTGGTGAGTAGAGATGCCCGCCTATCATGTAGTATGTACTGAAGATATACTGGAAAAATTTGTGTATAAAAACTACTCATATATGAATATATAACTAAACTATACATGAGATGAGGGGGATAAAAAAATAGGGGGCCTACTAATGGACTCTCACCCCGCAAGTTTTCAGTCTAAGAGCGAAAATGGGTTAAAAATGGCATTTTTTGGCAAAAAATTTGCATAAGAATGGCAAAAAATAGCTTAAAAATGACTAAAAAATGTCTTTTTTGGGCAAAAAATACATTTTTGAGCCATTTTTAATGAAAATTCAGCGCATTCCCAAAGCATGAAAACGCTTCCTTGATCCTGATTCAGGGAAGGTGGTGGGTGTATTGAAACGAAAATCAAACATTTTCGGATTGTTATGATAAAACCATCAATTTTTATGTTTTTCTAGGCGGGGATCAATTGCGCGCATTTCAAAGCGCAAAATGCTTCCCTGATCCTGATTCAGAGACGAGGTGGTTATATTAAAGCGAAAATGAACTAAAATTCGAATTTTCATCAGAAAACCGCTGTCTAGGGGTTTTCCTATGCGTGAAATCGATTGCGCGCATTTTCAAGGCATAGAAAAATTTACTCGACTCTGATTCAGGGTTGGAGTGGGTACATTGAAACGAAAATGAACTAAAATTCGAATTTTCACCGGAAAGCATTTTTTCATACCATTGAATCTGCATTTTATTTTTCATGTGAAAAATAATTTTTTTAATCGTTTTGGATTTGTTAATGCTCCATGTTTCCAGCCACAATCCTTTTTTAGGGTGCGGTTTTTCAGCGAATAATTTTTATCCAAAAAATCGATTAGAAGAAACTTTAGGGTTGGTTTTCAATGAATTTTGGGGTCTTAAAAAATGGATACACGTCCCTAGCCCCCCTGCCCAGGTATGAACTAAACCTTCTTTTTATGCCAAACCGTAGCAGGTATTCCAAACTTGTATGTGATATGCACCAGCATCATGTTGAGGATGTTCAAGAAAAGTGCCAGTCTTTCCTCGGTGGTGGTGCTTCTGAGGTCTAGATTTGCGGCGTGTTTGATTAGCTTCAAATATTGTTTAAAATCTTTATTATCATCCAGACGATCAAGGTAGACTAGCTGTAAAGATCTTTAAAAATAGTCCGCCAAAAATCTTACTCGTTTGTCCTCGGAGAGGATTTTGTCAAAAATTTTTTGTTCCACTTCACGGAGTGTTTCATTGAAATGATGGATTTTTACGGTGTTTGGTCTATGTTCAGCGCCATTGTTTAGAGGAATTGTATGGTCTTCTTCAACCAATTGATAATAACTAACATTTTTCTCTTCATAAAAATCTTAAGCTTACCTATCGACATTAAATTTAGAACCATGTTCCTTCGAAGTTTGTAGCACAAAATGTTTGTCTAGGAGCCCTTGTCCAATTTCCATAGCATCAGCCTGTTTGACTTTAGTTTCTCTCATTATCCAATGAACCAATTCTTCTCCTTTGACGGAATTCTTCAACACCTTTTCTGTGGATAATTTACAGTCCTTGATTAAGTTGGCTTTACGTATCAAAGAAATCAATTGCGAGTAGTTTTTCGACAGAACCTCATTCTCTAAAATGCTTTTTCTTTTGCCCTCAATTACTGTTAAGCATTTTTTATTCAAGATTGCCACATGACTTTGTACTTTCGATAAAAAAGTTGACAAAGCGATGAAAAAGATGGCAAGATGGCGCAGGGTTCAAAAAGATGGCAGTGCCATCAAAAGATGGCAATGTGTCAACCCTGTTTCTATCATACGTGTCATACTAAACCCAAATCCCCACATCCAATTTGGGGTGGGGGATCATACGCCGCGCAAAAAAAAGATGGCTAGCGCACGAAGCACGATTTGAGAAAAATATATAGCTTTATAAATATTTTGCACGGATTTCTTGTTCTCATCATAATTGAAAAAATACCTTCATCGACATCAATATAAATCTCATGGTTCAACCAATACCGTTGGTTGTTGACTGCGACACTGTTCATTTTCTCGCAACTAAAATTTTTTTAAATGGCCTTTTGACGATTTTCCTAGGAAATCAATATACTTCCAACATACAAGATGTGCGGAAATTTTTGACCCACACCATACATGGGCAAGGGGCACGACAGTCTCAACACACTCACGCATTTTGAATTTTGGGGGATCGACGCAATAGAGTGAGGAATCCACGCACAACATGAAACGGGGGGGGGGATCTACGCGTTACACAAAAAGTATGTTCTAAAAAGTTATTTGCTAATCTCAGGAACAACTTTCAAGGAAACCACTTTTCGTGAAAAAAATCTTATGAAAATCTGCATGCGCCACTTGACTAAACTCGACAAAAAAATTTTTTATTTTCTTCCGGAAATTACCCATTTAGGGCTAATTTTATGCGAAAATCGATTGCGCGCACTCTCACAACCTGAAAATCGCAGAAAAATGATGAATATTTGCCAAAACGACCACGCAGGGATGCATGGGGATGCAATTCGATTTTCCCGAGAAATGAACAAATATCTCACCATGCATCCCTGCGTGGTCGTTTTTGGCAAATTTTCATCATTTTTCTGCGGTTTTCAGGTTGCGGGAGTGCGTGCAATCGATTTTTCGCATAAAATTACCCCTAAATGGGTAATCTCCAGAAGAGATTAAAAAATTTTTTTATCGAGTTTAGTCAACGTTAAATGGCGTCAACCAGGGGAACTTGCTCCGAAGATTGTTTTAATTTGAGGTAGAGAGTCAACAATTTCCGTAACTCTGTAAAAGTTTTATTTATCAAAAACATAAAATATCCTAAAAAGTGAAGGCAATGTGCAAACATTTTAGAAAAAAAACCAAGTATTAGACAAATGGAGTGTTAAGGCAATAATTATTCAAAAAGAACTCCAGCCCAAAACCGTCACAAAATACGTGTGTTAATAAAGTAATCATCTTTAAGCTGCTTTAATTCACAAAAACGCACTTTTCTATTGAATTTTTTTCGTCAATATTGTTCGTTGGTATTTGGCTCGTCAGTATCACAAAAAGCTTAAAAATGTACACAATTTATAGTCTGTATCAGCTGGAGTGCAAAAAAGCTTTGGTAACATATAGTCTGTTCAGCAGTTGATCGAAAAATTTAGATATTGTCTGCTTCATTGGTCGGGTGTAAAAAGCTTGAGTAGCAAAGTGGTAAAGCTCTCGTTTTTCACTCCGAAAGGCAAGGGTTCGAATTCCGGTCTTATCATAACACAAAATTTTATTATCAAAACTCAAAATTTTATTTCTCGAAAAAATAAAACCTTGAGATAACATCGATAAAGGTGTTACATCTGCCGAATATATTTTCCATCTTAATCACAAAGCTAATGAAAACGACCGTTTAGTTTGTATATAAATTTATGGAACTTATGAAATATATAAAACTTATGAAAAATTTTTTTTGAAATGTTTGAAATACAGTGTTACAAAATCAAACGGTGCGGCTTTTCATACATTTATATTTCTTTATAACTTTATAATTCATGTTCTATTTTCCAAATTAATCTTGTCCATCAATTTCTTTTGGTTATTGATAGCTACGTCAAACTTCGGGTTTAATTCAATAGCTTTTGTATAATCAGCTATAGCTTCGTTATATTTTCCTATGTTGTTTTGTGCAATTCCTCTGTTGTTATAAACATATGCAAAGGTTGGATTCAATTCAATAGCCTTTGTATAATCTGCTATAGCTTCGTTATATTTTCCTATGTTGTTTTGTGCAATTCCTCTGTTGTTATAAGCAATTGCATCAGTAGGATCCAATTCAACAGCCTTTGTATAATCAGCTATAGCTTCGTTATATTTTCCTATGTTGTTTTGTGCAATTCCTCTGTTGTTATAAGCAATTGCATCAGTAGGATCCAATTCAACAGCCTTTGTATAATCAGCTATAGCTTCGTTATATTTTCCTATGTTGTTTTGTGTAATTCCTCTGTTGTTATAAGCAATTGCAAGGGTTGGATTCAATTCAATAGCCTTTGTACAATCAGCTATAGCTTCGTTATATTTTCCTATGTTTTTTTGTGTAATTCCTCTGTTGTTATAAGCATCTGCATAGGTTGGATTCAATTCAATAGCCTTTGTATAATCCGCTATAGCCTCGTTATATTTTCCTAATTTTGTTTGTGCAACTCCTCTTTTGTTATAAGCATCTGCATCGGTTGGATTAAATTCAATAGCCTTTGTATAATCTACTATAGCTTCATTATATTTTCCTATGTTGTTTTGTGCAATTTCTCTGTTGTTATAAGCATTCGCATAGATTGGATTCAATTCAATAGTCTTTGTATAATCAGCTATAGCTTCGTTATATTTTCCTAAGCTTATTTGTGCATATCCTGTGTTGTTGTAAGCATCTGCATTAACAGGATTCTTCTCGATATTTAAAGATTCCTAGAATAATGATTTTTTAAATACAGGATGCGGCACATAATGTTAGACTAACTTGATAACTTGATTTCATCGCATCTCAAATACCTCTAAATATTTTTGTGCGGTTTTTAGGCTATAGCCGAGGTAAAATAGAACCAGAATCATCGAAAATCATTAACATTTGCATAAATTAAAATATAAAATTTTAACTTTAAAGTTTTATAAATCGAGTTTCTTGATTTTAGAAATATGCAGAATTTATTTCCTTTATTTTAGTAGATAGAGCAGTTTTTTCTACCAGTTAAACGAGCTTAAAATCTACCAGAATATCAAATAAAAATTTTTTAGAATTTTTCTAAGGTCAAAAAATTGATTTAAACAATTTTAAAAGTTGAAAAATTTTGTTAATTTATGCAAATGTCAATAATTTTGGTTCAATTTTACTTCGCCTATAATCTAAAAGCCTCAACAAAATACTTAATCCTCATCCGTCAATTTGGGGCTATTTTGATCACAAACTAATTTTATCCTTTTTGACGAACTAATATAACTTTTTTTGAAAAATTATTTTTTTATATCTTTTTGATCTAAAATTTTTTCATCTAAAATTCCGATTGATTTATCAGATTTTATTAATAAAAATGATTTTTTATCCAATTAGAATTTTTAGTCACAATTCGATTTTTGGATAAATTTTGATTTTTGACCAAAAATCGATTTTATAGTTTTTTTTAAACCCCTGCCCAGACATGGTATTGGGTCAGAAAATTCGATGGCATTTACACTCTCTGGATATGCTATGCAAAAACGTCAAAATTTTTTAGGTTCCCGACATACAAACTTCACAAAAAGAATTCAATTTTCAGAAATTAGAAATTAGTCGACTAATCGAAGACAAAGAATTAGTCGACTAATCGAAGACAAAGAATTAGTCGAAACGGAAAATCGTGAAATCACACAACTTTGAGTTTCACGAAATATTCAGATATCGAGAAAACCGATAAAGCATAACTTTTCCGAGAAAATAATAAACTTAACGTTTGACTCAACATCCGACAGTATTAAAATTTTGGTTTAAAAATTGCACTCCACTATAATTTAGGGAGCAAATTGCAAAATTGCGATTAGTTTTGGACTCGAATAAAATTTCAACCGACACTGCATTGCAGAATTTGAAAAATCGTTTTATTTTTATTTTTTTTTAAACCATTTTTCGCCAAGAAAAAGTTTTTTGTATTTTGTTGGTAAAACCCCATATTTACGGCTATTCGATCCATCTTTGTTTCTTAGAAATTACTAAGAATTTTCCTAGGTCTATAACAACATACTTTTTGTCGAAGTAAACTTCTTAATTCATAATCTGCTTTCTTCAAAATCGTTAAGTGAACTTGTTTGGGATATTGTTTTATCAACAAGGTTGCTTCCTAAAATTTTACAAAATTAACTGAAATCGAGCTCCAACGCGATTTTATTCAGCCTTGAGAATTTTTAGAACAATTTTTTTGGAAAGGGTGCCCAGATAGCACCTTTTAGGTTGCAAAATGTACCTTTGATGACCTTTTTTGCATCCTCTCCGATGTGAAAAAGGGTTTTTGAGAAAATTTTGTGCACTCTGTTATAGTTTGAGATAAAATAGTGCTAATTTTTTTGGCTCCTCAAAAAAATAGTGAATTCTAGAAATTTTACTTGATTATTTAGTTGCATATGTATGGTAACTTTATTAACTGCAAGAATACAATCCCCATCTTCAAGACCATTTTTAGAGGCAATTCCATTTTCCAGTATTCCTCTCGCAAAATGAACAGAATTTTCTGTGGTGCTTATAGAAAAGCCATAAGCTTCTTCGTTTTTTGATTTGTTCTAAAATTTACAAAAGCTACTGTTTTATTCATGAAAAAGCTTGCTAGTTTTATTTCCATGGGTTGGGCATACATTTGTATCAACTCTTTAACATATCATGGACAAAATCATACATCTATATACCTATAAGATATTGCATCGTTCGGAAAATAACCGGCTTTTCAATCATATCGTTATAAAAATGACTCCTCTGGGGGTTTTTCTATACGGGGAATAGATTGCGCACATTGCCGAAACGTGAAGTGGTCTGTGTATTGAAATGAAACCTGAATTTGAATTTTTGATTTTTGAAAAATTCCACCACCAAATTCAGGTTTTCGTTTCATTACACAGGCCATTTCACGTTTCAGCAATGTGATCAATCGATTCCCCGCATAGAAAAACCCGTGGAGGAGTCATTTTTATAACGATACGATTGAATTTGCAAAAGCCGGTTATTTTCCGAATGGGTGGAGGACTTTTTCGCCCTCACATATGCGCAATGAAACTTGCGCACCCAACTTTTGATCATCCGATTTTTGCGTTTTGGCATTTGCGCCCCGACATTTGCGCTCTATAATTGCACAACGACATTTGCATCCCGATATTTGCTCACCCGAGCTATGGGCGCTAATAATTACGCCCCGACATTTGTGTACCCGACTTATGCGCCCTTCACCGTTTTTAAAATTTTCGATCTTTTCTGAAAGATATTTTACAAGTCAGGTGCACAAATATCAGGGCGCAATTATTAGCGCGCATATGTCAGAGCGCAAATATCGTTGCGCAATTATAAAGCGCAAATGTAGGGGTGCAAATGTGAAAGTGCAAATGTCAGGTGCGCATATGTGAGAGCGCAAAAGTCCCCACCCTTCCGAACGACCCTCTGTATAGTTTCGAAAGAATAATTGGTTAATTATGAAAATTTTGAGCACAGATGAATTGATAAGAACTGTTACTTGCTAAGTTTATGACAAAAATTATTGATTTATTTGTAGAATTATTAACAATAAAAATATGAGATATTTTGATTGTGAATAAAGACAAAGCTATTTTATAGAGCATTTCTCGTCTTGAAGAAAAACAAAAATTTTGATTTTCAAAAAATTCTTTTACAAAAAATGAAGCAAAAAAGTTTGGCTCCATTGTTTGTAAAAGAAATTTTTTTGAAAGTCAAAATTTACCCTAGTGGGATCAAAATTGCTGGCCCAACGTTGCTTAACTTACCAGATCGGACGGGCGGCGCTTTGGACCACTTGATCATCGCCTCCGGACTTTTTTCCCATTGGAAACAGACTTTACGCTTTTTTAATTACAATTTATATTTTTTTATCTACAAATTTCTACTCGAATTGATATTTTCAAAAATTCATTTGAAGTTTTTTGTCATTACAAATTTTTCGTTCTTTAATATGATTGCCCTTCGAGTTATTGTCCAAAAATGCAATTGAATATTGCCCCGAATCGTAGATTGATTGAAGCTTATTCTTCAAATTTCCTTCATCGAGCACATTCAAAATCCATGACAGAATCTAAATGTTTAGGCAATCTGTTTTTTTCTTTAAACAATGCCTTACTTCATCATTGTCTTGTCCAAAGTCTGTCATATAAGATTGAAAAATTCGATTGAGGTAAATGATATTTTTCTTCGTCGAATCGATTCGTAAAAAATAGTCAGCGTGCAAGGCTTTGCTAGCATTTTCTCTCATTTCATTTTTTACATTCTAAAAAGTTCTTTTGATTTTAACTTGTCCAGCAACGAAAAATTTGGTACATTTCAAAAACGGCCAAAAAGGGTACCCTTGCATGGCTTCCCGAAATGCCGAAAAGATGATAGCAAGAATCAAAATTTTAAAAATGTCAACAATGGACTCAGCTCGCTGAGCGCTTCAAAACGAGTATTGTATATCATACACCCATCTGGATTTCGACATCCCATGGCCGAGTGGTTTTGAAGCGCTTGAATCGATTGGTGACACCCCCTTTAAAATTTTGACGCTTGTTTTGGTGAACCAAGTCATGATAATAGCCAATAAAGGGATCAAGGATGGCGTCTTGTCGCGGCTTAGCGAATCGGCCGTACTTGAATAGAATAAGTTCTAATTGGCGCAGTCGATGTAGTATAATTGTTGGTAGCAAAATGGACCAATGGATTACCACCTTCGATTACCAGCTAAATTTTCGTGGCGGATAAAAATTAAACAAAGCTTACTGGAAGTCTTCGATCTTCGTTCCCAAACGGCTCCCACAACATCCACAACCCTTTTCGGTTGCCGCGAAGAATTCCATTAAAAATCGATTGTGGTGAGTAGAGATGCCCGCCTATCATGTAGTATGTACTGAAGATATACTGGAAATATTTGTTTATGAAAACTACTCATATATAACTAAACTATACATGAGATGAGGGGCATATACGAATAGGGGGTCCACTAATGGACTCCCCCCCGCAATTTTTCAGTCTAAGAGTGAAAAATGGTTTAAAAAATGGCATTTTTTGGCAAAAAATGACTAAAAAATGTCTTTTTTTGTGGCAAAAACACATTTTTGAGCAATAATAGCCATTTTTGATGAAAAAATGTTATTTTGTTCATCAATTTTTGGGTCTTGAAAAATGGGTGCACGTCCCTAGCCTCCCCCCCCTGCCCAGATATGAACTAAACCTTCTTTTTATGCCAAACCGTAGCAGGTATTCCAAACTTGTATATGATATGCACCACCATCATGTTGAGGATGTTCAAGAAAAGTGCCAATCTTTCCTCGGTGGTGGTGCTTCTGAGGTCTAGATTTGCGGCGTGTTTGATTAGCTTCAAGTATTTTTTTAAATCTTTATTATCATCCAGACGATCAAGGTAGACTAGCTGTAAAGATCTTTAAAAATAGTCCGCCAAAAATCATACTCGTTTGTCTTCGGAGAGGATTTTGTCAAAAATTTCTTGTTCCACTTCACGGAGTGTTTCATTGAAATGATGGATTTTTACAGTGTTTGGTCTATGTTCAGCGCCATTGTTTAGAGGAATTGTATGGTCTTCTTCAACCAATTGATAATAACTAACATTTTTCTTTTCATAAAAATCTTAAGCTTACCTATCGACATTAAATTTAGGACCATGTTCCTTCGAAGTTTGTAGCACAAAATGTTTGTCTATGAGCCCTTGTCCAATTTCCATAGCATCAGAATGTTTGACTTTAGTTTCTTTCATTATCCAATGAACCAATTCCTCTCCTTTGACGGAATTCTTCAACACCTTTTCTGTGGATAATTTACAGTCCTTGATTAAGTTGGCTTTACGCATCAAAGAAATCAATTTCGGATAGTTTTTCGACAGAGCCTCATTCTCTAAAATGCTTTTTCTTTTGCCCTCAATTACTGTCAAGCATTTTCTAACCAAGATTGCCACATGACTTTGTACTTTCGATAAAAAAAACTATGACAAAACGATGAAAAAGATGGCGCAGGGCTCAAAAAGATGGCAGTGCCATCAAAAGATGGCAATGTGTCAACCCTGTTTCTATCATACGTGTCATACTAAACCCAA
>JAQGBS010000032.1:0-36213 GCA_034698545.1 Acrobeloides obliquus | reverse complement strand
TACCATTCTTTGTATATCAGAAATTATCAGTTCGGCTACCTCGTCTGCTATTAATCTCTCCTAAAAGTAATTTTTTTAAGAGATATAAATTTTGAGACAATTTCACTGTGCCCTCAATCAGACTTAACAAAAATCAGGTTTGGTAGGGGTTATCACATGGACTAAATTTATACCTTGGCAGCTGATTTATGAATAAATTCATCAAGAGTATGTCTGAGTCGGTCTCTAGTAGAAGTTGCACTTTCATCAGCTACACTTAAACTATTATCAAAAAGTGGGGTATACCGGCCATATTCATCAACTTTTGCCAAGGGAGAGTTTCTAAAAAGATAATATAAAAATTAAGATTGAATATAAAATTTTTCGCCCAAAAACCAGGACAGGCGTCGGAAAATCAAAAATTTTAAATGCCGAATTTTTGAATGGGACTTGCTCTATCGTGTTCCCCATGCATAAAAACGGTATAAACGCACAAAAATTCTTATGTTCGACCAGAAAAAATTCGATTTTTTCACTATTTTGATGCTCAATATCGTGAAAATGGGCTTTTTCAAAGTGCTATAACTCGGCAAAAATAGCGTTTCTGAAAAAACGGCTTGGAAAAAATTTTGGCAACGGCCCACCCAGTGGAGTATGAGGAACAATTTTAAAAAATTAGAAAATTTCGCTCGCAGGCAGGAATTGAAAATAACACACAGAATCAGTAGTCTTCATTATAAGAGAAATACTCACAATTTCCTCTTTGGTGTAGCAGGGGTTCCTATAGATCGGCTGCTACTTGGAGTGTCTTCATCGCCATTTAGAGTACTAGATCTGCTGTAAGTAGACCTATCGAAAGAGACGGTTCTTTGTCTATGATTCTGTTTTAAACTGCCTGTCCAAGAAGAGGATGAAGAATTTCGTTTCTCGGATAGGTTTGATGGAAAACTAACTGAGGTGTCTGAAGATTTTTCTGAGCTAGCTAAAAATGATAAATATATCTCAATTAAGGATAGTGGTATAGCGGGAGAAAGGTATAGAAAATAAGGGACACACCTGTACATAGGCCAAACGAGGGGGATCGTTTGATGTTTCGAAATTTTTTAAATGTTTTTGAGAATTTCTCCAAAAATACAAAGCCAATCCTGATAGTTTTTGTGTCATTAAAGCTGGATTTCGTAGCAATCGAATGACACCAAAATCATGCCATGATTCTTTCTGATTGAGAAGTTATTTCATAATTAGTCAAAAATGTCAATTTTTTTGATATTTTTTACTAATTATGCAATATCTCCGCAACCAGAAAGAGTTATGGCATGATTTTGTTGTCATTCGATTGCTACAAAATCCAGCTTCAACGACACCAAAACTATCAGGATTGGCTTTGTGTTTCCGGATAAATCCTCAAAAACATAAAAAAGTTTCAAAATGTCAATTTTCGAAACATCAAACGATCGAAGGGGGGGGGGTACTCCTATCAGAGAGTTACTCTTATTAATGAGAAGGCAAACCCCTTCTACAATCCATAACTCACTTCTTGGTTTATTTGGATTGGGCAATTCCAAATAGTTATCAATAGCAGAGATCAATTCATTTACAATTTTTTGAAAATGTTGAGAAGTCAAGAATAATGGGATGAATTTCTTAAAAATTATATTTTTAAAAATTTAAAAATATATAAATACTTGTTTTAGCAAGTCTGATGCCATTTTTTGAGACTTTTCAAAAGCATCAGCGGCGGGAAAACCACTTTCGGTACAGATCTTTGCTTCGACTTCAACACGAATTTCATCACCAAAGTTTAGCGAATTTGTGGCTTGCATGGAAAAATATCTACAAAAATAATGGTAACAAGCCTAAGCCCAAGCCTAAGTCCAAGCTTAAGCCCGAGCCTAAGCCCAAGCTAAAGCTTTTCCTTCAAATATCTTAAATAAAACTTTTCATATTATTTTTTGATGAATTCAAAAATTCAAACAACATTTGACTTTTCAACCCAGATACGTACAACATTCATATATCTTCCCTTACTTGTCATAAATAATAATTGCGTCATCCACAGCAATTTCTGGATCAACTGTCTTTTTCAATTCCTGATTAAATGATTCCACAGCAATCACAAACTCCAATAAATTTCTTCCGTGTTGATCATCCAAAAACTAAATTGTTTTTGAAATTCAAAATTTCGTTTCAATACACAAACCTCTATAAACGCACATAGTAGACTATGAGTTTTCAAAATAACATCCAAAGTCAAATTTCCATTCTGTAATACTTCTAATTGATGTTTAGCATAATAAACGCTGTGCATGAACTCTTTGAAGTACCTAAAAAATCGATACTTAAATTTTTATGGGATAGTAAAAATTAAAAATCAATTTTTGGAAAAAAATTAATAATTTTTCTCGAAATTTAAAAAAAAGTTTTTATAGATACAATTGATAAAACAAATTTAATTTTTGCAATTTTTATGCCCATGTGTATAACTAAACAGATTGTTTACCTCCTTTCCATAATATCCCAAACAAATTTTTGAGCATCATCAAACCCATGAGCATCAACTTTACCATTTACTTGACATATATTGTCTATAAAAAATTAATTTTTTAATTTTTATCCCTTTGTTGTTTACCTATGACTCGTTTCCTGAGGCTCTCCGTCAACCCAATACTACACGGAGCGTCTATGCAGATATATTTGGAATAGATATTACTCGTATCTGATTTTATCACTAAAAAATTTTTTTGTAAAAATTTAGAAAAATTTACTTTCAAGAAGAGCATTATCACCGGGAGTTAAAGAAATGGCAGAAGCACGAAAACTTTCGACATGGAGCCAAAATTTGACTAGACTTAATTGAGCTAAAATTTTGAAAATTTAAATTTTTTGTTAAGTTTAAAAATCCTACTACATTAAACGTATAATGTCTGTATGTAGTTATGTATAGACGATCTCGGAAACTATAAATTTAAACCCCCCAACTAAAACAAAAGTTGTAGAATACGAGAAGACACAAAAATCATTGAAATTGGAGACAACAATTTTTCATTTTTTTGCCTAGGGGAACCATACATGACCAAGTGGTGGTAATTTTTTTCGAAAAAAGGCACAACCCTATTTTTCACAAAAAAGCACAACCTTTTGTTTTTTCGCAAAAAGCACAACCCATACAAACAATACAAGGGTTGTGCCTGAGGCATAACGCCGAGCACAACTCATTATTTCCGCACAACCTTTTCGCGCCGAGGCACAACTCTCCTTTTCGGGTAGCACAACCGTACAACCCTGTGGTAATTTATTACCACCTATTACCACCTTTGGTCATGTATGAGGGGAACCAAGTCAAAAAGCTAAGCCCTAAGCCTAAGACCTAAGCCTTAAGCTTAGGTCTAATTGGGACCCGTTTGGCGTGTTCGGCGCAGTCGTACTTTTACAAATTGCCCTTTTACATTATAATAATGATTTTTTTGATTTTTAAAGTTTTTAATATTGTCATATTTTTGAATTTTTTCACTTACCTACGGATTCCATAAACTGTATAAAATATGATAAAGCATCAGAATTATGGAAAGTTTCTTCCAACGTCTGTGCCATGGAAGTGGTGCGATTTTTCTCACCTGTTGAGTTTTTGATTTTTTCTAAATTTAAAAAAATTAAAAATTTTTATAAAAAATCAAACCGAGATCACCAACTCCATTTTGCATAGAACATGACTCGAAACTGTCTAATGTGCCTCCATTTTCATGACAATCTAATGAATTTCGAGCTAAATGAGTTAAATTTTTTCGATAAAAAATAATTTTGAAAAATACCTTTTTTTAATTTGAATTTTCCCAAGATTCCATTCATTTTTTATTCTAAATGTTTGTGATTTTGACCATTTTTACCCCTAAAATTATAAAATACGCTAAAATTCATTTTTCATTTTTTTCAAAAATTGAAAAAACCCAATTTTCCCAAATTAAAAAAAATTTTTCAAAATTAAAAAACCATTTTTTCGATTTTTTTAAATTCAACTCTAAAATCCAAAAATCTATCCAAAACTCATTAAAATTCTCTCTCCTTTCCAACAAACAGTCGAATAATAATTTTCCCCACTAAAACAACGGGAAACAGGAAAACTCGTTTTCAAACTCCTTAAAAAAATAATCACCGCAAGGCAGAGATTTGAGAAAAGACGCCTTGACTTGTGCGACAAATGTTAGAGAGCGATCGAATTTTCGCATTGGATGCGCGAAAAAATGCATTTTGCCAAATTCCAATACATACGTGAAAAGTTTTCGTTTTGTTGAGTAGGCTTTTTTGAAATTTCAAGTAGAGAATTGAGTTTTTTTTGCTATGCGTAGTAAAATTAGACAAGTGATCAAGATTACTAGGAGTGATTTTAATTTTCTCTTTTTTGAAATTTGCAAAAATTAATCAATTTTTAAAATTTTCAAAAATTCCATTTTTAGACTAGATATGGACTCAAAAATTGATATGATGAACATGGTTAAAAATGATGGGGAAACAGTAAGTTTTTATATTTACCCTCCCCCTATCCACACAAATTTATAATTTATAGTAAGCCCTTTCTCAACAATTTAACCATACTCTCCAAAAATTCAAAAATTTTAGTTCGAAACCCTAGAAGAAGAGGAAGAAGTTACCTATGAAATGGAAGAAGCTGAAGTTGAAGAAGAACAGATTGGGGTCATTTATATACCAGGTGAAATGTTCCTCTCGGATTCGGTTGAAATTGGTCAAAATGGAGAAATTGTACAATTTGTAACTTCGCATGAGAATGATGATAATGACCACATTTATGGTCAGTACATGGGAGGAAGTTCTAATCCAGGGGGCAAAAGTTCTGACCAAACTCAAAACATTTAAAAAACATGTTCTCTTGATGAATCTGGGCGAATCTAATTATTTCGAGTAGAAAACGCAAAAAAATTTTTGGCTGGAAAATGGTCAGAACTTTTGCGCCTTGAGCCAGAACTTTATGTCAGTATATCTGCCCCTTATGTCAGAATCTTGCCCACCTCTAGAGAGAATGGGAGGATGGATCACCCTATTTTGCCCAAATGGTCAAAATTTGGAAAAATCACGATTATAAAAAAATCCAAAAATAAAATTTTAGTTTTTTTGGATAAAAAGGTAGGCAAAACTTTTTCTGCGTTTCCCTTCCTCCTCGCTCGGACTGCATATACCACTGATCAAATTTTTTCTTTAGAAGAAATCATTTGCCACATTTGTAATCAACCCATGGAAGCAGGCATGAATATGGTTCGATTTCCACCATTTTCACAAAATCAATGGTATCAAAATATCCCGATTTTTTCTTTTTTACAGCCTACCATTTTATAGGGCCGAAAATTTCGGCATAGTCAATCAACCGCATGAACATTACATTTGTGCTGCCCATTTTACCGAATACAACCCAGCTGATATCGAAAAACGAACAAAAGCCAAATACAAACATGATGGGTCGCATTACCATTATCGAGATGCACAGCCAACAGAAAATTTGAAAATATTTTTCCGCGAGTCAAATTTTAGGGTTAAATCGGTAAGACAGTAAAAAATGTTGAAAATTTTTCAAAAATTGAAAAAATCGTTATTTTTTGTTAGAAATTGGAAATTAGTCAAAGTTGGTTATAACACTCACACAATTTTAGACCCGACGAAAAGCCATGCATCATGTAGCAGTAATTCCTGTACCCGAAGACCCTAACCAATACTATGAATTTTCTTACAATGCCAAATCAAAAGATGGGAAGACTTCATTTTATTCTTGTCTAGGGTGCCGCAAAGCTACTGCTGATAGTAATTATTAATAATTACTCGAGACATAAAAATTTCCAATTTTCCAGGCAAAACAAAAGATCGTGTTCGAACCATACATTTACAAGGAAATCGTTTATTAAGTAGATATCATCCATTACGGGGACATCATATGGCATGCCGGCCTATTGTTGATGAAACGAGGTAATAGAGTAACAGAATGTCCACCCCAATAAGTGTAGCTTCGAAAACCCTTGAAAGAAACCAACATACGAAAGATGACCCCTCCAACCAAATTTACTGGGTGCAATTTTAATCTTGATGGACTCCTTTAAATCCACTGATTACTTCTTTGGAATCATAAAAATGAAGAATTTTAGGGCTTATTTAAAAAACTTGATCTATACAAAATGTGAACCAGATGATTTGCCACCTAGGTTATCTCCTCAGCATATGCCTGGTAAGAAAAATTTTTTAGCTTTTATATAAAACTATAAAATTTTTAGATATACCACCTTTAAAAAAGAATGCAGATTTTTCAAGAAAAATTGAAAATTTTGATGCTGATGCATTTGGCGGCTTTCCAGGTAAAAATATCATAATATGAAAGATATTAAAAACAGTATCTTTTCAACTATGATACTTTTTTGCAAAAATATCATAATGCGAAATATACTACAGGGTGGCACAAAGTAACGTATACGATTCGATAAACTTTATTTAACTCAATAAAAAATAACGTAATAACAAAAAATTTATTCAATATATCCTCCTTCTGCATCGATACACACTTGGAGGCGTCCAGGCCAGCTATCAACCGCTCGTTTAACCATATCATCAGGCATCTCATCCCACGCCTTCTTAATGGCTTTCTTCAAAGACTTGATCGATTCGTGAGGTTTTTCGCACGCTTTTGCTTCTAGATAGCCCCAAATTGCGTAATCCAGCGGGTTCAGATCCGGGCTTACGGCGACCATTCCTTGATGGTGATGAATCTGTTTAACAGTTCTGGCGCTCGCGCCTTTCTTACGTCGAGCTTTTTCTTTGTCAATTCGTGGCGCTTGAGTGGCTTCCAAGACTTGAGCTTCAGATCGTGTACCATAATTCGACGAGCGGGCTCATGTGAGATGCCATACACTTTTCCAAGATTCCTCTTTGTTTTCTTTCGGCTGCTCGATTTTCGCTGAATCTTTGCCTTGATCTTCCGGATGTTTTCTGGCGTTTTCTTCCTCTTCCTGGGCACTCTTCGACTGTCCCACGTTGAATTGCCTTTTGCACGGTTGCTTTATGGATTCGCAGATGTTTAGCGATTTCTCCCATAGAGTCACCATAGGAGCGCATTCTTAAAATCGCAGCTCGCAATTCTTTCATTTTTAGCTCTAAAAAACACAATTACAATAAATAGTAGAACCAAATCTGTGAAAGCAAATAAAAAGTTTATCAAATTGTATACGTTATTTTGTGCCACCCATCATAACGCAAAAGATACTAAAAATAGTATCTTTCCAATTATGACACTTTTCTTTAGAAATATCATAACACGAAAGATACTAAAAACAGTATCTTTTCAGTTATGATATCTTTTCGTAAGAAATATCATAACTCGAAAGATGCTAATCGATCTTTTCATCAAAAATTCGATTGTAAACAACAAGAAATCGACTTTTCGCTAAAAAATTAATTTTTCAATAAAAATTAAATTTTTGTTCTCTTCTAAAATTGATTTTGCCAAAATTTCAATTTTCGTTACCTTCGACATCATCGGATGAATTTATTTTACTTTACCTGGTGATGAATTTATACCTATACTCTTTTTAGACACTTATTCCAACCAAATCATTATGGACGAACTGGGAAATCAATATACCTTGGTCCCTGAACAAGAACTACCTTCCACATCCAAAGTTCAAGATATACAAGAAGTGTATGACATATCAACAGATCAGGTTAATCTCAATTTGTCGCTCTAATACCCAAACTTCTTCAAATTTTAGGAAGATCATGCTTATGGTTCCTACAAATATCCAAGTTTGACACAAAATATTGAATTAGAAGAAATGATTGGAAGTCCAGATCCACCTAGATTAAAACCATATGGTGTTGTAGATCATGAAAATGTTGTCATAAACTCTATGTTCAAAAGTACTAATAGGGTGTTCAGAAAGAGATTGAAATATAGGAAGAAGAATAAGAAAGAACTAGTGCCAAAATGCTATATTTGTTTTCGGGTAAATAGGCATAGGCTAAATATGGGGTTATCACTCTTCTTTTTAGGTACTCAAAAATGCTGAACACCTTGCTCACCATCTGCTCAATGCGCATGTTAATACAAAAAAGAGCTCTTCTAAATCCGGGTCAAAATGCAGTCGTAAGCCAAAAAGAGAAGCTCAATAATTGTCTTTCACATTTGATAAAAATGTCAATCTTTCTTTTTTTTATAAAAGAAGCTTAGGTATCAATTAGGTATCCCACTGAACGTGAAATTTTTTGAAACAATTTTTTTCATCATCTGGAATTGACCCCTCTAGAGCAACTCCAGATAATGAATTCAATGCAGGGAATCCGAATTTCACATTTCCGAGACCTGAAAATCTTTCCTCGAATCAAGAAAAGGCTATTTATACAACGCATGACATGTAATCTCTTATCTCAACGGTTCTCTTTAGGGCCACATTTGTGACAAGAATCACATGCCTTACGTCATATAATAGCCTTTTCTTAATTTGGAGAAATATTTTTAAGTCTCGGAAATGTGAAATTCGGATTCCCCGCATAGAATTATAGGGGTCAATTCCAGATGATGACAAAAATTTTTTGAAAAATTTCACATCCAGTGGGATACCTAATCGATACTAGTTCCGAATTTTATTATATTAAAAACAAGCAATTTGCACAATAACATATGGCAAAAAGTAAGAACCTAGGATAAACAATAATTATTGATAATTGAAATTTTGATATTGCATAATTCATCCCTGAGTAAATTTTTTTAAATTACACTATTTTTTGGGGTCGTCCAAATTTGCCGCATGTCTTCGCTATAAAAAGGAAATCGCGATGTTAAAAAACTAGTCCACTTCAAAAAAGCTTACTCAATGTCTATAATACCTATACATCCGCATACGCTCCACTTTTAGCGGATATAATTTTCTTATTGCACGAATATCGTCATCAGCTAAATTGTATTCGAGGTCAAATTTTCTATTTTTTGGGAACATCACCGCTCGAGTATCAGTAGAATGTTCCAAGCCGAGTAAGTGGCCAATTTCATGGACGGCTGCCTGAAAACGCAGAAATGCAAAAAATTTTGCTTAATATACTGACCTGATATAAGTTAATGCCTTCAAATCGGTTCAAGGTCCAGTTTTCATCAGCATCAAAATGGAGGACACCAACGGCGGGATAGAAAGCATGGGCGACTATGCCTTCTAAAAATTTTTAGGATAAATTTTTTAGGTAATTACTCTGTCCCCCTCAATTAGGGTAGATACTGGCCCATTCCAAGTCGGGGGCTCCCCTCATACTCGGATATCTTGAGATCATTCAGAGGTGGAGTGGGGAGGGGGAGTCTTGAGCTAAGTATCAAATTTTTATCATACCAGGCCCATCGAAAGGCAAATTATCCCCATGTTTTCCTTTTAAGAAAGCTACTGTAATATCGGGTTTCCATTTATGCCCAACAGGTAGCTCAATAAACATTAAGGATGAAGCAGAAGCCCATAAATCGAAGGCTCTGTGTAAAGTGTGCCTAAAAAATTCATAAAAATCCATTTGTTTACACGGTGTATAAAAAAACTAGAATTTGGGCAATTTTTTTCAAAAATCCTAAAAAAGACCCATATAGGGGTAATTTTATGCGAGCAATCGATTGCTATCACTCCCGAAGCTTGAAAATGCTTCACAGTCCTGGTTCAGAAAAGTAAGTGTGTATAAAAGATAAAAAATACAAATTTACACATTTACATTCCTGAATCAGGGTCAAGGAAGCATTTTCAAGCTTCGAGAATGCGCGCAATCGATTTCCCGCATAAAATTACCCTATGTGGGTCATTTTTAGGATTTTGGAAAAAAAATTTCGGATCGAAAAAACATGAAAAATCGTCAGAATTCCGGCTTTTTCGATACACCCTGTAATTCATACACATATACCTAATAATAAATCTATCGGCATCAGTAATATGGTCATTTCGTAACTGCCATGTTAGGGTTTGATACGGCCATTTATTAGGGCTGAGTACTAAAATTAAGTGATCGACATTTTTCTATAGGGACAACGGTGTAGCCAAGAACATGGCAGTTTTTGTGCTAAAAGTGGAGAAAATTGAAATTTTATAAACGAGTCATGCCATTCGATACAGCCCACCGAGACGAGTAGAACCATAACATGGAATTTTCCAGCCCATGATCGAGTGGATAAAGTGAAGGTTTACAGTTTATAGGCTAGGGTTCGAATCCCGCTTTGAATTTAAAGTTGCCCAAATTCCATTGTTGCAATTTCTATCTTAATCTCTAAGACACCTCACAATCATTTGTGGGTCAGTGCATAATTGCTGTAGTTATATAGTAAAGTTAGGTTTTATAAGACCTAAAATCACTATTACTATTAGCTCCAGAAAATATTTACTGACCCCACAAATGATTGCGAAGTGTCTTAGAGACCAGGATATGCAAAATTTTTTATAGAATTCGGACAGCTTTAAATTCGAAATGGATTCGAACCCTAGCCTATAAACTACAAATCTGTCACTTTAGCCACTCGGCCATGAGCTCGGGCTAGAAAATCCTATGTTATGGTATTCGTTCTACTCGTCTCGGCGGGCTGTGTCGAATGGTATGGTTCATTTTTAAAATTTCGAATTTCCTCCAATTTTAGCACACAAAAAACCGCCGTGAGAAAAGATCGTCGTTCCCAAAATGAAAAATTTTCCCATGGGAGATCAAGACGTTTTTTCCAATTTTGAAAATTTTTTGAAAAAAATTAATTTTTTCAATAAAAAATGACATTTTTTCACCGAAAATCGTCAGAATGGCTATTTTTTGGCACTAGGCTTTTTGTCTTTCTTTACTGTTACCGTTTTGAAATCCAAAATTACCATTACCGTTTTTGAAATTTCAAAACATGAAAATGTAGGAGATAAAAATTAAATAGTCGAGTATCGAAAGTGGAAATTTGGATAATTTTAAAAACGGTACAGAAAGGCCTAATACCTTTTTTGGACAAAATTGCGATTATTTGTATGGAAAGCACCTTTTTTAGGGCAAAAGACCATTTTTAGTCATTTAGATCTTTGTATACCACTGAATACGCTTATCTGGCCAACCTTACCATATCTTTTATATCTACTCTGTGTCAGCACATCATTAACAAAATCATATTTTTCTGCAAGTCTATTACCAACAATATACTGTATAGAAAGAAATGCTAGATACCCGAATAAGTATAACCGGTTAGAACTAGACATATCCCCATAGAAATGATATTCTATGGGTCAAAAAGTATCGATTAAAAAACCAATTTTTAGTAACCTTTTACATAATAAAAACCTAAAAAAGCGATTTATAATGATTGTACTGACAAACAACATGGTTCAAATTCAAAAAATGAATGATTTCATCGATTCTATACCCAAGTCTGGCACTAGGACAACCGTTATCGTTAATTTGTTTGTTACTGATATTTTTTACTGATACCTTATCCTGCAAAAATTCAAAAGGGATTAACAACTTTCTTAACAAGATATATTCAAAAAGTAGTGCACAAATTTATTGGACAACCTATTAACTCCAAAATCGCGACCGAGCAAGCAATAAACAGGTTGCATATAAGTCAATTGTGTTTACGAGTGGAACATCCTGTGTTCATCGTGTTTATTGCCCACAATAATTTAAAAAACCAAAGCTGCAATTTTCTGAGTTGAGCAACAATTTTGGCTATACATGTTAGATGTTGAAGATGAAGGGCAAAGAATACTGGCTAATATCCGATCCAAGTCGAACGACGATGTTCAAATGGACAAGATTATTTCATCGAGATTCCTGGTTGATTATGTTATCGCGAGAACTGGTTGTTGCGTATGAAGATGTTCGGAACAACAGCTATCAGTCAACTTCTTTACGTGAAAATATTGATCATTTAATTAAAAATATACGTGAAAACATATACATTTTCTGCCAAGTACGAAAAAGTTCATCATCCTTGGTGCAGGAGCAAATGGCATAAAATTCATCTTTTACGGGGAGAGTTCGATCCCTCTGAGTTAAAATTTGCTTGCGACCTCCTATCTATTAGGTTGTACCATAATTTTCGGGATTTTTCTATTTGAATGGGATCTTTACAAAAATGACTCTTATGGGGGTTTTTCTCTGCGAGGAATCGATTGCGCGCATTGCCAAATCGTGAAATTGCTTCCCTAACCCTAGTTCATAGAAAGGGGTGGGTGTATTGAAGCGAAAATGAACCAACATTCGGATTTTGGTCAGAAAAACGGCTGCCTAGGGATTTGTCTAGGCGGGGAATCGTTTGCGCGCATTTCCAATGTATGAAAAAAATTTCCTCAACACTGATTTAAGCGAGTTTAAACAATTTTCATTATGAAACCTTTTTAGAGAGTATACCCATCGTATGGGTACCTTTCTGTGGTAAAATCAACAAATTCCTTTAGATTCGACTTCTCCATGTCGAAAAACCTCCGAGTAGAAAAATCAGCCGATTTGGAGAACTTTTTGAAATTTCGATTTTTTCAATAGCCCGAAAATTATGGTACAACCCAATATATTCCTGTTTATGAAATTTTATAAAAATTCAAATTTTTAGAAATACCTTTTTTCAAAATTTCTCCCAAATTTTTCAAGAATCTTAACACCCCCTCAAATCCTTATAAACAACTCAATCCATAGCTAATTTTCAAATCCAATTCGTTTAGAACGAACGAGAGAACACGTAACAACCAGTTTCACGCATCTTCTTCTTATGGTCACTTAGTCAACCAGGACATCTTAGATAACGGCTATTTTCCAAACGAACAAAAGGACGAATAACTTTAAATGGACAATTGTCATAAATCCAAAGATCCAAACAGTCGAACTATGAGAAATGGTCTTTGCTAGACGATATATGTGACATCCAGATCCGTATTTTTCTAGTCGGCAAGATAATAAGAAGATGATTGTTGATGGGAAATTGAATTTGTAAAAAAAGTGGATCGAAAAACATAGAAGTATCATAACGTAAAGATACTATTTTTTGTATCTTTTGCATTATGATATTTTCAATGGAATTGGAAAGTTATCCTAAATCGAGTACCTTTAAACTGGAAAGTTGTCCTACATCGAGTACCTTTAAACCAAAAGGTTAAAAATTTTTATCTCGGGATATTGCACAAAATGAAAAGTATAAAGTGATAAGAGAACAGTGCAAAGTTGAACAAAAAATGCACTTTTTTAGTGCATTTTTTTCAAATTTGCACTTTACATTTATCATTTTGTGCAATACTCTCTGATGAAAATTTCATGCAGCCCCGAGGGCTGCGTATCGTTTATTTTTATACCACTGTTGTATCACATCCTCCAGCGGTTTTAGGGGGTTAATTTTTTACAGAAAAATTTAAACGCCATAAACTTTGTCTAATTATGGGCTTTAAAATGGTATATAACTTGTGGGGGTTATCTTTTAACCTCCTATGAAAAAATTACAAATATCAATTTTTTGATTTTTGGTGTTTTTTGTGCCATAGGCTTTAAAAAAATAATAAAAATGAAATTTGATCATTCTTTTTAAAAGTTGCTCTGATACCGTAAGAGCGTGACATTCCGCTTTTTCGAAAAAATACATTTAGGGGTTGAAAAATTGATTTTTTTACAAAATACCCCCCATTTTTCAATGAAAACTGTGGTTTTTGACATTGTTTTGCCCTTAAAAAATTTTCATACTCATCGTTTTGGCTAATTTTTGGGTATATTGTGTAAAAAATTGTGCTGAACAAGATGACAATAAAAACAATGAGAGGCTTTTTGGGTTATGAGGCGCATAGGCGACGCTAGAGGAGGGCCAGAGGAGGCCACTCCCCCCTCAAATTTCGAAATAACGAAAAAATTATCCTAATGGTCTCCCTTATTTTTTTGCCCAAAATTTTATGAACTTTTTTTAAAAACATAATGATCCTCCATTGTGATTTTTCACCAAAAATTCCATTTTTGACCAAAATTTTCCATTTTTTCTTCTAATTTCATCACTTTTTGCCAAAAAATCGTCAATTTCGGAGCATTTCCAGCTAAAAAATAAACATTCTTCAAAAAAAATTTTCATAAAAAATCGCATAATTTTTATTAAAAGTTGGACAAAAAAGTTTAAAAAACCCTTAGGACAAATTTTGTTTGAATTTTGGTCCCTCCTGAAATGGAATCCTAGCGTCGCCTATAGTGAGACGAGTGTCCTCAAACTCAAAAATGATACAAAAAATCTACAAGATAAAAAACATCTCTAAAAAACAAGTAATTTTTCCTTCGCAAATTGCTCCTCGAATCTCAATAATGTTCTTAACCCTAGCACAAGAAGCACAGACGAGTGATCACACTATCGAAAAGTATCTGTTTCATTTTACAATAAAGTGCATAGGAACTCAGTGAATAATCTGTCTTCATTTTTCCGTGGAACCGGTCATCGAAATCCAAAAGTGATTTTTCACTTTTTAATTCCATAGCTCCTCCGACTAACTACCGTTCAAATTAACTCCGCACAAACGAGTGTGTGTTTCGAGGAATTGAACATGTCAATTATAAAAAACATTTTTGTATGAATTGAATCCAAAAAATCGCAAAAATTGACAAGCTATAGCTCAGCCTAATCGGGTTTAAATGTTTTAAAGCGATTTATGGCCTTAATAACAAAAGTAATACAAAAACTTGGGATGGCCAAAAGAAAAATTTCTTATCCATTAGGATCCAAAAATCATATTTGTTTAATCTCTTAATCTGTCTTATTCCATCCGCTCATAATCCCACAAAACATTTCCTTCACTCCACAAATCGATTCCAATCGACTCGTCTCACAATTGTCAGTGAGAGAAGTCAATTAATTATCATATCATGGGATGTTCCCCCCCCCCCCTTCCCCCCACACCACGCAGGGATGCCACTTAAAAAGAGATGTTTTGGGTCTGGCGAGAATCCCCCGCTTTATGGTACTCATTTTACTCCTCTCACCTAGCTAAAACGAACAGCATAAGTTGTTTTTAAATATTCGATTCTCCGATCCCTATAGGGCTCTATACCCCACCCCATATATAGGGCTTTTGGGTCGGGTACTCCCCACGATACACTCTCACCGAGATAAGTCGGTTGAAATCGATTTATATATCGTTCCAATCATGAGGGCAATCTTGATCAAGGAGACCCTGCCTCTAGTTAGAGAGAGATGCCTTCAGCATCTTGGCATAAAGAATAAGATCTTATTCTTTATTCTAAGGCGCCCCGCCCTGCAAATATTATTTTCAAAAAAATAGAAAACAGATTTATTACAAAAATATAAATATGTCACATAAGCTTATCAACTTTTTGTTGGCACACACATGTTTGTTTTGACGTGATTTAGAAGTTGTTGATGACGAATTAAGTATACAGGGTGTTTCAGATGAAATGTACCTATTTTATTTTGATATAGCTTTTTTCTGGAAAATGATTTTGAATTTTCGACTTTTGGAAAATAACGAGCTAATTTGTCCATTTTATGCACGTTTCTTTGTTTTTGAAAATCTTGGCATTGAAACGAAAATTTGCTATTTTGTCCTGAAGGAATTTTTTTAAAATTCTTGCGCCAATCAATTCAGTGATCCCAAAAACGGTAGTGTACCAATTTTTGTAAAAAACATATTTTTGGTTTTCGAGTAAAAAACTTTATTGAGGGGGCTGGGGTTCGAACCAGCGACGTTAAAACTGCGTGTAAGCTCGCATACACCACAATATGCATGAGCTCGACCGCCGCTGGTTCGAACCCCAGCCCTTCAATAAAGTTTTTTTACTCTAAAACCAAGAATATGTTTTTCACGAAATTTGGTACACTACCGTTTTTGAGGTCGCTGAATAAAATGGCGCAAGAATTTAAAAAAAATTCCTTCAGGACAAAATAGCAAATTTTCGTTTCAATGCCCAAAGTCATGTTTTCAAAAACAAAGAAACATGTATAAAATGAACAAATTAGCTCGTTATTTTCCAAAAATCGGAAATTCAAAATACTTTTCCAGAAAAAAGCTATGTCAAAATAAAATAGGTACATTTCATCTGAAACACCCTGTATTTTTGCTTCAAAACAAGTGAGTAAAGAATTAAGATTTACTCACTTATTTGATATCAAAATATCAATAACAAGTCCAAATTTTTACCGTATAAAAGCGTTTGTAATTTACAAGGCAGCATTCAAATTTTAGTTTAAAAATAAGCAGCACTTTGGTCTTTCTAATTTTCTCAACATGGCTGCAAAATTAGTTTTTATCATGGCATTTTTGATTGTAGTTGTTTTGAGCGAAGCAGCATCTACTCGCAAGCCTAGCTTGGAAGAAATGGCTGTTAACAAAGGAGTATGTGGTGGTGGTAAGTTCTTTTGAATCAATAACTTTCCTAAAATAAAATTTTGACCTCTGGGGACCTAACCCTCATCGTTAGATCTGAAAACCGTAATATCTATCATTTTGTCATGATAAAAGAACAACGTTCTTCGGGGTAGCTTTTATCCATTTTCGTTCACCGTGCGGAATTAGCCATTGTTTTTATTGAGTAAAACCTATAGAAAGACAATTTTCCGGCGAAAATTCAAATTTTATTTCATTTTCGCTCCAATACACAAACCCTTCCATGAACCAGGGTTAGGGAAGCGTTTTCAATGTTTGGCATTGCATTCAATCGATTTTTCGTATAGAAAAACCCTGAGGGATATTTTCTACAACGATTCAAGGCAAATCTGAAAAGCCGGGAATTTATGGATTAATCCAATATTTTTAGGCTGTATTTTTTCAAAACAATGTGAAATTTATGACGATGGTGATCGTAATTGTCGCTGCACATGGTTCACGTGCAAAGAATACGATAAAAAAACAGGCCTCCCAATTGAAATTTTGAACATGGGTATTAAATAAAACTTCAAACGTTAAAATTTTTCGCTGTTTAAATATTTTTTATTTGTGTAAAATTTCATTTTTTTAAATATTATATTATCAGTTTTACCAATAAATTGTGATCGAGAACTTACTAGTCGTCATCGGAGCTAGTTTGGTTTAGGTATTGCATTTAACTTGGTCCCAAATTGAAATTTTTTTATTTCTCTCATTACTGTCGATTTTAGCTTAATAAGTCATAATAATTACTAACTTATATGTTTATTAATTTTTTTGAAGAGTTAAATGCACAAAGTTAAAGAGTAAAACTCTACTCAACAAGGCTGTAAAAGTTGCTAAAATAAGTCTAATATTAAAAATAGAACACCAAGACCAGTCACAAAAATTATTGATGTTAATCTCCAATAGCTTGTTTCAAATCAGCGATGAGGTCTTCTTTCTCTTCAATACCGACTGAAAGCCGTACTAGGTTTGGAGTGACACCAGTACGAAGTTGTGTCTCTTCAATTGTGTCATATTTGATCATGAGAAATGGTGCCATTACGATACTTTCGACGCCTCCCAAAGATGTGGCTATTGAAATGAGCTAAATTAGAAAAATTTAGACAGTGATTTTCGATAGACAGGCAAGTAGGGAGGGGAGGGGGAGGCAAAGGGATCTATAGACCATCCCCGAAATCGAAAAAATGAATCATTTTTTCTAATGGTCCCCCTTATTTTTTCTAATGGTCCCCCTTATTTTTGTACATAAAGGGACCAAGGGGTATTGATGGTAATAAGATGGAGTTTACCTCACCGAATTTGAGAATTCTCTTTACGGATTGACTTCACCGAATTTTATTCACGGATACGCAAATAGCGATGATTGTTGCCTGATTTCAACTTTTGTTACTGAATTTCAACAAGTTATTGAAACAAATTTCGTGGAGAAAATTTGTGAAGAAAAATCAGTAAGATAAATCCTTTGAAGTAAATTCTCTGTTTGAACGATTTTGAGGTGAATTCCATCCTATTACCTTATTGACCCCTCCCCGAACCTGGATTCTCTCTACGTGCCTTCCGATAAATCACAGATTTATACAAAATATTTTGGATGAAAAGGGGACCGAGCCCTTACTAGTGTTTGTGATGCCGGACTTCTTGTCAGCGCACCTAACCACTACAACATGGTGGCCAAAGAACAACTGATCACAAATTTTTACCTTAATGTAACGTCAACTGCAATATTTAGAGACTGCCTTTTTGACATTTTTACGGAAAATTAAAAGATGTAGCAGATGGTGGACAAAAACATAGACCCGCTCAAAATTTTTCAGTTGTAACATTTTAGCAATGAAACTTTTTCACATCACTTGACAAATTTTTGAGGAAAGAAAAGAGGTGTAAGTAGACAAAAACGGCAAACTTTTTCCAAAATATGCCAATTTTTAGAAGTGGATGAGAAGGAGGGGATGTAAAAAACCAAGTTTACCTTCAAGCGACAAAGGAACTCTTTTGTCGCTTCCCTGCCGCCTTTGACATAAAACGACACCATTCCTGACATGCCTTTTGCTTGTTTCATATGGATTTTGTGTTGAGGATGTGATTCTAGTAATGGATAAAAAACCTAAATTGAATGAAAAATATATAAATTTACAGGATGTGCCAAAAAGTGAATGTTTGTGATTTTTTGAGACCCTTTTCTAAGGGTGATTTTATGTTTCTAAGAGTAAGTTTACCGTATTTACTCTAATAGAAGCACCCCCTAGCTTCTAATTTCTAAGCTCTCTAGAAGAAAATCTACAGGTTTTCATAAAAAGTGATGCTTACAAAAGTTGTAGAGAAGGGTATGCTCTACAACTTTTGTAAATATCACTTTTCATGAAAACCTGTAGATTTTCTTCTAAAGAGCTTAGAAGTTGGAAGTTAGGGGGTGCTTCTATTAGAGTAAATACGGTATACGGAGAATCGATTGCGCGCATTCCCAAACCCTCAAAATGCTTTCCTGATCCTG
Organism: Acrobeloides obliquus; assembly: GCA_034698545.1. NCBI lineage: Eukaryota > Metazoa > Nematoda > Chromadorea > Rhabditida > Cephalobidae > Acrobeloides > Acrobeloides obliquus. Next base: position 17,373 of record JAQGBS010000032.1, on the reverse strand, counting down.
ATTCAGTGAAAAAATTGGGTCTTTGAAAATGCGAAAAATGACCATTTTCGCTTTAAATATATCATTTTCTCTGAATCAGGATCAAAGAAACATTTTCAGGATTCGGTAATGCGCACAATCGATTCCTAGCATAAAATTACCACCAGAGGGGTCATTTTTAGAACAATATTTTCGGGACCCAAAAATCCACTCTCTTGGCACACCCTGTAAATTAAAAAATTGCTACCTTTTCAATTTTTGGGCTAGACTCCAAAAATTTGGCCACAGCTAAAGCATTCTCCATATGGACTCGCATTCGAACATGGAGGGTTTTCGTTCCACGCATGGCTAAGAAACAATCGAAAGGCGAAGGGATTGAACCGGCGGCTAAAAATAGAGGGTTTAAATTTTTGAGTGTGGTAAAAATAGCCATTTTCAAACTATTTTTGGTAAAAAATGCCATTTTTATTCAGAAAATTAGAAAGATTGACAAAAAATTTTTTTGAAAGGATCCTCAATAAAAAATTTCTGGCTATGTAACTGGAAGAGGATACGCATGGCAGTCATCCAATGTTGAAAAATAGGGCATTTACTTGGCAAAGGGACGAATGGAACAAAACGAAGGGTTGAAAACGAGACGAATGGAAAGATCGAATAAAACGAGACAAATGAAACGATGTCATTTCCAGACGGCGTCTGGAAATCGTCTGAAAACGGGTTTGAATTTGCCTGGATATTGACACGAAAACCTTGAATTTGGTTTCGTTCCATTTGCATCGTTTCATTCGTCTTGTTTTATTAGAACATTTCGTTCGACTTGTTTCATCTTCTTCGTACCATTTGACCCTATGTAATTTACTTTTCTGCATCAAATACAAATGTTGCTCCAACTTCTCACAGTTAGTTAAAGCTGCACCCATGGTCACGTCCGCATGACCATTGATATATTTGGTACAAGAATGCATGACAATGTCCGCTCCAAAAGATAAAGGCCGCTAAAATTTGCATACAAAAAAACTGACATCTTTATGTTCAAGGTTACCTGAAAATATGGTGTCATAAAAGTATTGTCTACCACCACTAAAATATCTTTGTTGAAATTCTTGACCAAAGTGGTGATTCCCTCAATATCGGCTATTTTCAAAGTTGGATTGGTTGGGGTTTCGAAAAAGACCAGCTAGAAAAAATATAAACTAATTTTGTCTTGTTTGTCTTATCTTGGAATGCCAAGTATTGGGCATCATTTTCCGGATTTTTTACATGAATTTTGACCGGAAAATTTTTTCCTAAAATTTTTTAAATGACCCCATAGGGGTAATTTTATGCGGGGAATCGATTGCGCGCATTCCTGAGGCGTGAAAATGCTTGCTTGATCCTGATTCAGGGAACAGAGTAGATGTATCGAAGCGAAAATTAACTAGAATTCGGATTTTCGCCGGAAACCTGGCTGTCTAAGGGTTTTTCTAGGTGGGGAATCGATTGCGCGCATTTTCAAACCATTAAAAAATTTCCCCTGACACTTATTTAAGCGATTTTCGTATCCCTACATGGGGTATACTCGCTAAAGAGGTTTCATGTCAAAAATCGCTTAAATAAGTTTCAGAGAAATTTTTTTAATGATTTGAAAATGTGAGCAATCGATTCCCCGCCTAAAAAACCCCTAGATAGCCGGTTTTCCGGCGAAAAACCGAGTTCTAGTTAATTTTCGCTTCAATACACTTGCGCGCATTTTCGAACTCCGTTCCCTGAATCAGAGCCAAGCAAGCATTTTCACGCTTCGGAAATGCGCGCAATCGATTCCCCTCATAAAATTACCCCAATATGGATCATTTAAAAAAAAATTTCCGGTCAAAATTCATGTAAAAATTATGGAATAGCCCAATTTATAAGTCTTTTTTCGTACTTAATCTTTTATGTTTTTCGAGTCCCCTCTATTCATTAATCATTTCCTAATGCCATAGGCTCATACTTACTCTGGTATTAGGCTTAAGTGCTTTATTCACAGACTCATTATTTGTACAATCTATGAATGTCACATCTACCCCACCAATATCACGGATTACTTCTTGCATGAGTGAAAGAGTGCCTAAATATATACAGGATGTATATAAAGTTCAAGCCAGATCAGCGCCAACTTTAATCAGGCCAAAACCATGATCAGAAAAAGCTAGGGCCGAGCCCAAGATCAGGGCCAGTATCAGGCTCACTGTGACGCCAAGATAAGAGAAAAAGAAAATACAAATATCTACCTCCATAAATATCCTCTGCACAGACAATATGCTCTCCCGGTTTTACAATTCTCATAATAGCAGAAACAGCCGCCAAGCCGCTAGGAAAAACCCTGCCTAAAAAAATTGAAAATTTGACTAAAAATTTTGCTATAAGTTACAAAAATTGGCATTTTCCAGTGCAGCTAGATTCTGTTCTAAAGCAGTTCTAGTTGGGTTTCCAATCCGAGAATAGTCATAAAGTTTGAATACACCGGGTTCTGGTTGTTTGTAAGTGGTTGAAAGGGAAATTGGGGCTACCACCTAAAATTCTCGCATCAAAGATTTTAAGGCTAGTGGATTGTAGTGTACTTTATTTGGAGGGGAACTTTTGGGCATATTTTTTGACAATAGTGTGGGCCCACTTCCGAAAAGTGGCGTGGGATGGGATAGTTGTAGGGGTTCAGCTTTGTTTCCCAATCCTACCCTGGATGCGGTAAGTTTAAACTTTTTCGCAAACCTGATTCATATCCCATTTTTCTGGAGATTGCCCAGCATGTATAGCATTTGTACCAAAATGTTCAAAAGGCGAAGAAGATGACATAATTTTAAAAAAATTTACAAGTCTACCTAAAACTAAAAACTTTTCATAGAGTAATTAAAAGTGTGAAAGTAATTAAAAGTGTGAAAGTAATAAAAGTGTGCTATCTACTCTAAAAAGGCCTTGTATGAAAAAATTATCATTTTTTTCGACAAATAACATTCAAGGTCGTTTTATCAGGTTAGGTTATGATGACTTTGAATTTATGATAAGAACTCAATAGCTTTTAATAACAATGTTCAAAAAATATTTATTGATATGTCAAAGGTTAAAGATTACTAGTATAAAGCATATAAAAATATTATCTGGTCGAAGTTGCTAGAGTGGGGAAGGGAGATTGAATAGAATTCTTACCCTCATTCTCCTGCCCACCCAAAATTGGGGATGTCCCTCTTCCCCATCAAAAGTGGAGGTACTCCTCTCCCTCATCCAGTGTTTTTATGACGTCATTTTTTAAGGTTGACATTGACAATGACATCGTGACATTGACATTTGACGTGAATATCAATCTCTTGACTTGACGTCAATGTCATTGTCATTTTGTGAATGACGTCATTGTCAATATCATCGTCATTTTGTGAATGACCTCAATGTCAATGACATTGACGATGGGACATTTGAGAACGAAACGAAAAAATTGATGTACGACACACAGGGATCGCAATCCCTATTTCAGAAAATGGGGTTTTTTTCAAAAAATGCTATTTTTTCGGTTTCCTGAATTTTTTTGGGGCCCCAAATAAACTTGACTAAACCCCTAGGGGTAATTTCTCACGAGGAATCGAATACGCTCTATATAATTCCATGAAAAGTGCTGGAAGCCTGAGAAACAGAGTTTTTTCAAAAAATACTATTTTCTCGGTTTCCTTAGCTTTTCATAAAATTATATAGAGCGCATTCGATTCCTCGTTAGAAATTACCCCTAGGGGTTTAGTCAAGTTTATTTGGGGCTCCACAAAATTTCAGGAAACCGAGAAAATAGTATTTTTTGAAAAAAACCCCGTTTCTCAGGTTTCCATCACTTTTCATGAAATTATATAGAGCGCATTCGATTCCTCGTAAAAAATTACCCCTAGGGGTTTAGTCAAATTTATTTGGGGCCTCAAAAAAAATTCAGGAAACCGAGGAAATTGCGTTCTAGCAGCCTCAAATATTCCGTTCTCAAACGTCCCATCTTCAAACGTTCCGTTCTCAAATTTCCCGTCCTCAAATGACCATCCTCAAATGATCATCCTCAAATGTTCCGTCCTCAAATGTCTCGTCTTCAAAGGTCCTGTCCTCAAATGACCCTCCTTAAATAGCCATCCTCAAATGTCTCATCCTCAAGTGCTAGTCCTCAACTGTCACCACGCCCATTGACAATGACATTGACAATGACATTGTCAATGACATTGACATTGACATTGATGTTGACATTAACATTGACATTTATATTGACATTGACGTCATTTGCAAAATGACATGACATTGACTTGACATTGACATGCCAAGTCAAGGGATTGACAGTGACATTGAGATTGACGTCATTAAAACACTGCCCTCATCAAAATTGGGGATACCCCCCCCCCCCTCCCCATGGGATTGGAGAAGCAAGGAATTAGCTGTGGGAGGCACTGGGGACCGGTCCCCCCATTCGGGTCGAAGGCCCGAAAAAGTTTCTAATCATAAGGATACCTTATGTTTTTTGGGAAAAATCAGCCTTTTTTAGAGAAATGCCCCCCCCCTTTAGCTACGTCTTTGGGGAGGGGTCCCCAATTAGTGACGGCGGCGCTGTTTTTTAACTACAAATGAGGATTTTCAGTAAAAATTGTTGACGCACGGAGCGTATCAACAAAAAAAGGTCGAAAACATGTCGTGGAAATCCCCCTTACTTGTGCATCTATGATTTTTTGAAAACTTGACTTTTTGGCTTCTTGTAGGGTTAACCCCACCCTTCAGATAGAAGTTTCACCTTTCCCCCGAGAATCAAGAAATAATGAATCCCTTATATTTCCCTCCAAACATTATTCCATTGACATTTTAGATAGCGTCATATAACTTTGGTCCATATTTGGGGGAGAGCAGTGCCAAGTGAGGGGTGGTTACAAGGGTTACACATACCCCCCCCCCCCCCAAGGGTCAAAAAAGTTTAAAAAATCCTAAGGGCCCTTATGTTTTTGGCAAAAAATGTCAATAACTAGGATCAGGATCTTATATCCCATGAAAAAATCCTGGCTACTGCACTGTTGAGAGGGGGAAGGTTCGAAATGTTTTTGTCAAACTTTTTTTGGTCACCACCTTCGCTGAATATGCTCAGAAAATAACAATTTTGTGTATTAAAAAAAGTCGATTTTCGGTGAAAAGCTGGAAAAATTTGGACATTTTTGTTTTGTTTAAAAAATGGCGAATATTGGATATCTTTGATAAAAAAATAAAGTTTGGTTAAATTTGGATAAAACAACTACAGATCCATCATCTGTTTCCGATGGGGGAGGTAAAGTCTGATTACGCCATTCCCCATCCGGCGGGAAAGAGTGGGATCTTAAAAATTTTTCCATACTTTTATAGCCATTCTCTTCCTAGCGTACTTGATATTGATCTCACCTTGTTTCAGTATAACCGAATATAAGATTTGAGCAATGAGCAACTAAATCCATTTTTTTGGCTAACCTTTGTATAATTTTGCATTAGAAAAATTGGCATCTATACATTTTCTAAGTTACTTTTCTAATACACTTTTTCTCACATACTTTTTCTAATATACTTTTTCTAAGTTTTTATTTTATTTTAATGTAAATTTGCCTGGTTGTCAATAAAATCCGTTTATTAACACGAAAAAATTTAAATCATCTTACAAAAACTTAGAAAAAGTATACTCAAAAAAATTAGAAAAAGTATAGATGCCGAAAAATTTCATAATATCATATAATACTCCGACGACTTTTCTTCCTTTTACTGCTGCTAGCCAAGTTCTTTTTAATGCTATAAACAAGGTGAACACCAATAAATTTTAACATTTTAAAGCTGTTTTGATCAACATGTGTGTAATCGATGAGCTGGTATGAGAATTTTGTTCGAGGACAAGCAAGATGAGTACAATCAACTCTCCATATAATAACACCCATCTTTTGGCCATAACTCGATGAGGACTAAACCATTTTTGAAGATTTGGAGTCTTATTTTAAGGCATGGTCTTCTAGCTTTAAAATAAGTCCAAGATCTCCGAAAATGGCTTAGTTCTCGTCGAGTTATGACCAAAAGATGGGTGTCGTTATATGGAAAGTTGACTGTAATTGAATAGATAAATCTTTATTAAATGTGTTTTTTATCAACAATTTTTTGTATTCTGATTAAGGCATCCCAGGAAAGGGATTAAACGAAAAAATTATAATGAAAAATAATACAAAGATAAAAGTTAATATGATCATAAATATGCTCCAGACTTTGCATAGTCGTAGACAATTTTCAGAATTTTTCGTAAAGAATGAAGTTTCATATGAAGAGTATGCTATAAAACAAAAATAGAATTAAAAAAAATTAACATTTGATACCAATCTCATCTTCTCTATAATATGGCATTTTTGAGTAATAATAATAGTAATAAAAGTTTATAAAAAGCAACGAAGCGAATCACTATAAATTGCAAGGATATTTACGTTTAAATTATCAAGTTACCATGGAAACCACTACTCATCATTTATATGGGTCATTTCCCGCCAAAAAATAAAAGCTAATAACACACAGTATCATAGGAGCTCCGAAGTTTTGGGGGTGGCTCCCGTCAAAAAAACTTCACAAAAATCATATCGGTCCCCATTAGTGTTTAAAAACCCTCCCTCCAAACTCCGAGGGCCGTGCTAGTTAACTTGTCGACTAAATTTAAAAAAATATTTTATTGGATTGTTAATAAAAAAATCGCATTTTTGAGAAAAATAGCGAAATTTTGACGATCTTTGATGAAAAATGACATTTTTAGTGAAAAACATTTAAAAAATGGACATTTTTCAATAATTTTGGCCATTTTTGATGAAATATAATAATGGGGAGCATTAGGTATTTTGAGCGCTTCGTGCGCAAAATTTTTTGCTAGTTGACTTTGCATGACCCTTGCTATTTTGCTAGGTACCCACACTCAAATTGGGTGGGGTTGGGTCTTAAAACACTGGTCCCCATATGTATTCTTCTTCAAAACTTTTTCTATAAAATGCCATGAACATAAAGATCCTCATCAGGCCATATGAATTCTGAAAGTCGTAGCTCAGTGGGGATTGAGAATCATAAAGAGGATATGGGGTGTATTCGTGATCTGCTCACTGAAATCTATAAATAAAAGCATCAAAAAGGGATACTCTGGTATGACCTGATAGTTCTACCATGGAAATGAGAGAAAAAGGTTGGTGTTATTTCTATAGACCCCCTACATGGTGCTTGAAAATCGAAAAAAAATTAAAATAACTTAGCAAAAATCTACACTGTTAGCCTGATTTTAAAGAATCGCTTCAATAAACAAAATTCCTTGCAAATCAGGAAACACGGAAATCGAAAATTTCAACGACACTGGAAATTTTTGACGGAAATTCAAAATTTTTTTCTTTTGATTTTTTAATCGTTTTTCGAACGCCATACCTATAACGTTATTTTTTGGGAGCGATGATGAACATTCCGAAATTATGCCAAAGAGAATGCCCAGACCTTGGTTATTCATCGATTGAATTTGAGTTTTTTAATGCTTCCTGACTGATAAAAATATATCATAATTTGCGTCTTTTCACCCCCTAACAGATGCAAAAAGAATTATTGAAAAATATTTTAACCTTAACAAGTTATGAGGCTATCTTTCAAACCCAAAAATGGCCCAAAATAACACATTTTGGACTCAAGGGCCACAAAGGTATCTCAGGGGAAGTTTTTTCACGTTTTCGATGAATTTTTTGGTACTTTTTAACATAAAATTTATTTTGATATAGGCTTCATACTGACAGTTCGAGATGGTCACTTGTCAAAAGTGATTCGAAAAACTTTGCACACTTTGATTGAGCTTCATTTTGTGATACAAGCCCTGTGTACAGGGTGTATAAAATTCCCATTCACTTTATTTCGATATAATCTGTTGAATATCTATTTGAAAATCATTCGACGGGGGTAATTTTATGCGGGGAACCGATTGCGCGCATTTTCCAAGCATGCCTTTGAATCAGTACCAAAGAACTGACAAATTTACCCATAGATTTTTGTTCAAATATTGTACAGGGTGAGGCAAAAAGGCAATAAACACTTTTTGGGACATCGATGATCGTGAATCAAGGTCAGGAAAGCGTTTTTGCGCTTCAGGAATGCGTGCAATCGATTCCCCGCATAAAATTACTCTTAGAGGGGCCATTTTTTAAAAGAAAAAAAATTTTGGGTCCCAATTCATGTAAAAAATTGCATTTTTTTGGCTCAACCTATATATATAAAATTTTTAACTTTACGTTTTTTTATTAAAACGCTAGGTGTGCTCAATCAGATTTTTACACTTAAACAATTTTGTGTTCTCTCCGTTCGATGACTCAATATTATCTAAATCCCATTTAACGATTGTTAGCTTCTTTTCAGTTGCCGATTTAATAATGCTTTTATATATTTTGGAATACTTAGGCTTATCAAGAAATTTTTTTTAAATTTTGAAATATTGTTTATTTTTTTACTTATATGAAGTGAATATCTGTAAAGCTAGTAAATATAATGTTCTTATAGCACTTTAAAAAATTGTTCTTATGGTGCTAAAAAATTTAAAAAACTGAAAATAAAGTGCCCTTTTTTGTCACACCTTGTATATTATATAGAACCGGGAGACCGAGCGCCTTCGGCGCTCAAGGGATCGCTCCAAAAATTTTGTTTGGCAAAAGTGCTCGAAAAATCGCAAAAGTACTGTTTTTTTGTCCACCCTATATTTTGAACCCAAAAACCAATTTTTTCCATTGATTTCGTTAAAAAAATTAACAAATTTTCGCAAAATTAAAGAAGTTATTCAGCAACAATTACGAAGTTGTTCAATTTTCTTCAATTTTTTATATTTTATAACCATTTTCCTATGACTAACTTCGTATTTGACGCCTGAAAGTCATATTTTGCAGAAACAACCTCGTAAATCGATCACCTCACCCTGGGTGCGTGAACACCTATGGTTGTAACGGGGTTGGACTTAAGGTTACAAAATTCGGCGACACAGAAAAACAGATAGACATTTCTCGTTTAATATTAAACGATAGAAGTTTGTTTAACTTAATGTTTTTTCTTAACAAGCTGAGTGTGTATGACCAGATTTTTACACTCTTAAAATTTTTTGTTTTGCTCACTTTCTCTTTTTTAGATAACTCAGCATCTTACCTAAATCCTATTGAACAATTGTTAGCCTATTTTCAGTTGGCAATTTAATAATTCTTTTTTGATTTTTGGATGTGAAACGTAGGATTAATAATTATTTTCAGGTTTGAAGTATTGGTTATTTTTTGCTTATAAGAATTGAATATTCTGTAAAGCTAATAAATACGTTCTTATATGTATAGCGCTAAAAAATTGTCCTTATGATGCTAAAAAATTTGAGCAAACTGAAAAGAAAGATCGCCTCAAAAAAATCATCTATTATTGTGCCTAATCCAACAATACAATCTCATCAAGAAGGTAAAAAACAAGGCCCATATCCAGAACCCAATTTTTTATAGGGAACCAAGGAGAAAAGCCTCATTTTCTTAAGAAATTTTTACATATTTTTAAATTCAGAATTTTTATATTTTCTCCTAAGAAATTTCAGATTTGAGGAGGTTCTAACTTTCCTACGGCCTGTACAAAACTCATGAAATTTCAAAAATTCTTTAGCTCCTTTATCGATCTCCAAACCATCTCAGCATCAAAACTTTGAAATTAATTTTCCTCCCATACAACAAGCACCACAGCCTCCCTCTATTCCTATAGAAGAACACCAGGAGAATAGACCACCGACTTCTTTGGGAGTAGTTAATAATGGGTATAAAAGTATGACTAAGAAACAAGGATATGAAAGTTTGGCTACAAATCTGTCAAAAAGTATGACGAAGGTTCCAGCTAGGGTTTTGAAAAGTGAAGAGAAATTTTTCATTAAACGAGAAGTTAAAATCGGTGAGATTTGTTTTTACTCAAAAAACTTAACAGACGATATGGAAAATTTGTTAAAATTCGAGTTTTTACCAATTGTGGTGACAAAAGAGTAAAAAACTCGATTTTTCAAAATTTTTACCAAATCGTCTGAATTTGTGTAATCAGGGGGTTTTTCTACATGCAGAATTTGAACTTGAAGGAATTTTTTGATTTTGATTGCTGGATGTTACTCCTACAAACGATATGCCCCTAAAAGCTCGAAATTTGTATTCCCTGAATCAGGATCAACAAGGATTTTCGTGCAACATCAATGCGCGCATTCAATTTCCCGCCTAGAAAACCCCATAGTTGAAAAGTTTTTGCAACCTCTTTCGTTATTCTAAATTTCTAGATCATGAGAAATTCCAAGAATGGGATCAACAAAAACAGGGTCTTTCTTACATTGGGACTACCGCATATGAATATGAAGCTTCCGGAAAAGATGAAATTAGCTTCAAAAAAGGAAGGGTGGTGGAAGTAATGCGAATAAATTGGTAGGAAAACCATTTTCAGGCAATCTCTCCAACATCATATATGAACGGGCATTTACAGGATGTCCATAAAAATATATGCAATTTTGCGATTTTTCACAAATTTTCAACGATTTTACTTTTCACCAAAAAGGAGGGGTTCTATGCGAATAGATTGGGAGCATTGAAAACGCTTCCATGACCCTGATTCAAGGAAGAGAGGTGTGTATTGAATGGAAAATAGACCAATACATGGTCAGAAAAGCGTTTTCAAGGTCTGGAAATGTTTGTAATCGATTTCTCGCATAGAAAAACCCCCTATAGAGTTATTTTGGTGAAATTAAAAGCTTGAAAATTTTGAAAAATCGCAAAATTGCTTCTTTTTTTGGGACAAACTGTATGAAAAATGGGTACCATATCTGTTGGCCCATTAAAATAATCTTTTAATTTGAAAAATGACTAAATTTTGATGATTTTTGAAAAAATAGTAATTTTTTAGTGAAAAAAATATATAGTACATTTTCCGTACAAAAAAATTTTTTCAAGAAATAACAGATATGATCTTATTCAAGTAACAAAAGATAACAGCCGCAAGCAGCGCAAAATTCATTTTGAACGAGAGGATTTGACCTTAGCAGGTCAAATTTTATCGAATCAAAACAGTTACACAGCGTTTGTTCAAACCTCTGATTTTCCTGACATTAGGTCATGCTAGTTCCATAAAATTCAGGGAAAAAATCATTATTGTAATTTTTCAAGGCGACTCCGAAAAAATCAATACATTTTCCGGCAGTCTTGTAAGGAGAATCCAGGTTTGGAAGGGGATCTATACCCCTTGGTCTCCTTAAGGAAGGACCATTAGGAAAAATTTCAATTTCGGGGAGTCTATAGATCCCCTTGCCCTCCTCTCTCTCTCTCTAAGCCTTCCTGACCGAAAATTTTCCAACTTTTACAGACCCTTAAACTCCTGTTTTTAGATAAAAATTGATACTTGCATTTTTTAGTAAAGTCAAAGATTTCGTCTGTGCTGAAATTGAAGGAAAACGTGGAATAATTCCAAAAGATTCGGTGAATATTATTGGAATTGCAGGAAAGCACATCGATCCGAAGTTACTAGAAAAAGGGCGGTTGATCGGAGAAGGTGGATTTAGTTCTGTATATAGAGCCAATTATAGTGGTCGGGTGAGAAATTCGTTATTATTTTTATAACACATAATCAGAGACCAAAATACAGGGTGCGGCAGAGTAAACCGGTCACATGAGAATGTTCATGATCACACATCGTTATAGAGATTTTTTTTTTTATTAGGGTCTTAATTCCTTCATTTTTAGCTAAAAATAGGAATATGATCAGATAAATCAAACTTAAAATTAATGGAATCGCATGTAAGAATGAACAAAATAATAGATAAAATGAACATTCCCAGGTGACCGGTTTATTCTGCCGCACCCTGTAATCATATGGATTCTGAACCAAGATGGTCTTAAACTGTCGGAATGGGTGTCTAAAAAGGGCATTTTTGCGTTTTTTAAGTTTTACCAAAATAACTCTATAGGGAGTTTTATATGCAAGGAATCAATTGATGAATTACCGAATCTTGAAAACGCTTTACTGACTCTGATTCAGGAAAGAGATTTGTTTATTGAAGCGAAAATAGGCTAATACAGGATCTAGAAAGCGTTTCCAAGATCCTTCAATGCGCGCAATCGATTTCTCGCATAGAAAAACCCACTATAGAGTTATTTTGGTGAAAATTAAAAAATTTGAAAAAATTGTGTAAAATCGCAAAATTTCCTTTTTTTGGCATCCCTAGATCTTTATTTTAGGAAGTAGCGATGAAAATGCCAAAGATGGTCAATCGCACTCCCCAAAAAATCCGTGATGCGTTAAAACAAGAGGCCACCTTTCTCAATATCTTTAAACATCCCAATATTGTTGAATTTTTTGGAATATGCTTGGATGACCCACTATGCATTCTACTCGAACTTTGTGAGGGACAAACTTTGAAAAGACTTAGTAAAGAAGCCAAAAATGTGCCAACTAAAACAATTGCGATTTGGGCAATGCAAGTTGCAAATGGGATGAAATTTATGCATAGCCAGACTCCACCAGTTTTGCATCAAGATTTAAAAGCGGATAATAGTAAGCTGTTAAAATGTTTAGCATAAGCAAATTTTAGTTTTGGTAAAAGAAATTCCGTGTCTGTGCGGTCAAGAGTCTGAACTTTCAAAGAGTATACGTGGAAATGATAATATTAGCGATAGATGTAAAATCTGCTATGGAGTTAGGTTGGATAAATTGAAGTTGAAAATTGCCGATATGGGTCTAGCTAGAACTCTATCAACAGATAAGTATGTTATGAGAATTTTCATGTTTACACTAGAATTTACACACGCCTAGTATGACCCTTTCCCTTCCCCCGGGAGAAAGTCGGGGGTACTCCCTTCCCCCCATTAAGGACAAAGACCAAAGGGCCCCTTATGTTTTTGCTGGCCGAAGGCCGGCCAAAAATTTCATAAGGACCCATTAATATTCGCAAATTTTTTTCAAAATATCAATTTTTACAAAAAAATTTTTGGGGGATTTTTACTAGGTTCCCCTCTCCCATAATTACGACGCTAACTGTCCCTCCCTCACCTTTGAGGAGTTGCCCCTTGACGTAGGGAAAGGGCACATGCCCACCCACCCCATACCCGTAAACGAGATAAAAAATCCTCCTCAAGTTTTGTTCATCCGAAGGCTGCCCAAAAATCTCAATAAATTTGTAGACAAAGCCTTTCTGGCTCAACTCCCTGGATGGCACCAGAATTTATCACAAACAATATTATGACCATAAAATCCGAAGTCTGGAGTTTTGGTGTTTTATTTTGAGAACTCCTTACTAAAGCAATTCCATATAAGGGCGAAAATGCACTAGTTTTATTATATGAGGTAGCATTTTCATATTTTCAATAAAAAAGTTTTTAGATCGGTGAGGGCAAGATTAGCTTAACAATCCCTGATAACTGTCCAGAAGTCTTTAAAGATATTTTGCGAGAATGTTGGCGAAGAAATGTTCAGATAAGGCCTTCATTTGATAGGCTTGTGGAATTGTTCGAACATGCACGAGACATATTGAAGCCAGATCATCAGATTGTAAGGAATGAACGGGAAAGGTTTAGAGACGTTTAATATTTAGATTCTCGATACAACAAAGCCATTGCATGAGAAAAAGAAATATGACGAAAGAGAGCTTCTAAACTATATTAATTCGAGATATATTGGAATGAAAAATCTTCTTATGGGAGAAATTCTAGAGGCTCTACCTGTGAATAGGGATAAAAAAGATGAAAATCATATCGGCAAATTCGATCCAGGATCATCTAGAACTTCTCCTCTAGGTAAAAACAATAAGTAATAGCATTCAGAGTCAATTAACGAAAATCGTAAAAAAGACATCAAACACAATCCCCAATGATGAATAAAATGTTAGCTTTTGCATTTCTTATGTCACAAGTTCGATTCACCATGGTCAATTGTAAAACTTCTGAAATTTTTATTGAATCCCTAAATTAGGCCTCGTAGAATGTTTTCCATTTTTTTCTGAAAAATATATTTCTAGACCATGAAAATGAAACTAAATGTTTGGAAGAAACACGAAAAACTTTTAAGAATCCAAAATATGATAGTTCCACATGGCCTAAAGCAAAATTGGGAACTACTCTTTTTAAAAATAGAGAATCTGAAGATGATTTGAAGGCAAGAAATATTAATATCAGCGCTCCAAATTTGCAAGATTTATTCAAATCCAATGACCTTGCTGTTGCTGAATTCAGCAATACTAATCTTCTATTGCTCGAACTTGGGACCTCGATCTCTTCTCCGATTTCAACATCACCAAAATTGAATAAAAATCTAGTAATGTTGTCATCAAATTTGCCAGATAATGTTCATGTTGAGACATTCCAACAAATGCCAACATCTTCAGGCCAGTTAGAACCAATATTGGTTACAACACATCAAGAAGGAAAGATATTAATCCAAAATCGTTCTTATGTACCAGTGGAAAATGGAACATATGAGAAAATGAAGCAACAGAGGAAGCAGGTATGTGACAGATAAAAGCACGTATATACCTCTTTTGATCTATGTATACCATAGATCAGAAGAGGCATCCGGCACCTTTAGCCAATGAAATGGACTATATGCTAATCAAATTTTCAAATTATAATACAAGCCTAAATTTGCAAATTTTAGAATAAACTTAATCAAACTCCTCTTGCTCAAAACTCTAATCACTTAGTACCAAGTCCTCAGAAGACTTCAACAACCCGACGACCTCTACCACCTATACCTATTCCAACTTTGAGTTTGATAAGTTTTCCAGCTGTATTATCTATTTCTGCTTACATACAAGACGTAGATCTAAAACCACCACCTCTTCCATCAAAGAAAATTCGTATGGGTATGCTCGAGCACTCAGTAGATTGATCGAAACACGCATATACGATGTAGATCAACATTCTAATTATTAATTATGAATGCTTTTTATACAGGGAGTATAAAAACGGAATTTGGGCGATTCATGTTTTTCGACTCAAAATTTTTTTCAAAAATGACCCTATTAGAGCTAGAATCGATTGCGCGCATTTACAAAGCTTGAAAACGCTTTCCTGATCCTGATTCAGGAAAAAAGATGTGCATATTTAACGAATATCGAAAATTTTTAAATTTTCTGCGATTTTTGGTGAAAAGTAATGAATTTAGAAAAGTTTTTACAGTTCCACTCAAAAAATTTTTCGGTTCCAATTCCACCCAAAAAATTTCCCAGTTCCTGTTCCACATCAGGAACCGGAATCGGTAACGGTCCATCACTGGGTGAGTAGTTTTTGGTGGTACCGCCCAAAACTATTCACCTACTGGGTAGTTTCATAAAACGCTCAATTTTCTAATTCTTATAAAAATCTAAAATTTGACAAAAATACCAACGTTTGTATATCCTAAAAATATTTCAATAGTTTCATAAATTTCAGATGTTTAATACAATCGTATAAAAACCAAACTGTTTTTTTATTTCTCTGTTGTTTTTAATATTATTATTCCTTGCTTTATTGTTTTTAATAATATTTATTGAACTTGCAACATAAAATTACAAATCATAATTTTTTAAATTTTAGTTGTCAATTTCTTGAGATTTGAATTTCCATTTTATGATTATTGTTAAATGGTAACTTTTTAAAACATAATCAGATTCATTTTTGTTCTCAATCGGTCATCAGAGTATTAAAAAAAATTTATACTATCGATGTTTGAAATTTTGAAGCTTGTGTCACATGTATAACATGAATAGTTGAGTTTCCACTTTTCAAACGCAGTATTCGAAGTAGTTTATGAAAATAAGCAAGTAGTGCTCTAAAAATTTAATGGGCTATGATCACGAAAAAAGTTGTCGATTTTTTATTTTTAAATGAAAGTTCGATTTTTTCGAGAAACTTTTTCCATTATCATCTGTTGTAGAGCTAGGGAAATAAGATGCAGCCGTCGTTCTAGTGGTTCCGCTGCTAGAGCGTGAAGGGACTAATAAAACGTTTTTTCTTTCATTTAAAAATAAAAAATTGACAACTTTTTTCGTGACCATGGTCCTTTAAAGCTAATTCGATTTCATATGGAATAGTGGCGTTCACCGTTGGAAAAACTATAGGGTGGTGCATTGCCATTATCGAATTTGAAAAATTTATATCTCCAAAACTATAACGATATAGGCCACAACTAAAATACCATCATGTAGTCGTGGTAATGGGGTTTTTTATGATATTTTTTCGGGTTAAAAAAATTATCGTATAAATTTTATTTTTTATAACATAGACTTTGAACGCGAATTTAGAGTTTTTACAATGATCCAAATTCTTTTATTTTTGTACAGGGTGTCTCAAAAAAACGAGAATTTTGCCAATTTTTGGGGGCATTTTTTGAGAAATTTTTTTTCTAAAAACATTTCTAGGAGTAAAAATGGCCGAAAAACACGAATCCGGTGTCCAAAAAATTTTTTGATCCCAAAAAACCCCCTAAAATAGCAAAAAACGTGTTTTTTAAGCCCACATCTTATAAAAATCGATATTTCATCAAGTTTTTTCATGTAAAACCGCCTAATTCGTACACATACACCGTTTTCGGGTACGAGGAATCGATTGGCGCTGCTTTTAAAACGCTTTTTCTTATGTATTTTGTGCTATTTTTAGAGATATGCAGTTAACTAAAGAAGATTTGATTGAAATTCGAACGTTTTTTGCTATTTTAGGTGTTTTTTGGGGTCAAAAAATTTTTTGGACGCCAGATTCGTGTTTTTCAGTCATTTTACCCCTAGAAATGATGTTTTTAAGAAAAATTTTCCTCAAAAAAATGCCCCCAAAAATTGGCAAATTTCTCGTTTTTTTTGGGACACCCTGTATATTCTGAAAGCGCAGATTTTTTCCTATATAATTGTCAAAAATATTTTTATAATCATTTCGTAAAAAATTTTAAAAAATATACTTGAATTTAAATTTTAAAATCGTAAAAAATATAATTTTTTGCGATAATCGTTTTAACTCGGAAAAATATCATAAAAACCCCATTACCACCACTACATGATAGTATTTTGGTTTTGGCCCATATCGTTATAGTTTTGAAGATATAATTTTTCAACGGCTATGTGCTACCCTGTACTACTAGTCTCTAATAAATAACTTACAGTCGATAAGGCTTTATATAAAAAATAAGTGTCAGCGCAGAAATCGCGGGGAAACATCCTCCAAAAAAGAATGATATCGATGAGATAGACATAGCATATGGAATATCGAATTTATAACATGACACCACTATGGCTAATGGTGTACCGCCAAAAGTGCAATATAGTATTAGCTCAAACGCCAGTATGTTGATTAATTTTTTGTACAAATAAAATGTTTTTGGTGTTAGGGTATTTTTAATTTTTTGAAGGGTTATATAAATAGACACTGTACA
>JAQGBS010000031.1:0-36396 GCA_034698545.1 Acrobeloides obliquus | reverse complement strand
CATAATTAAAAAGGTACATAAACCCATATATAAATAGTTTTGATAAAAGGCTTATGTCTTTGTTTTGTGCCTGCCTACGTTTTGATTCCCTCCTATTGCCCAGAAAAGTGTGCGGTGCATTCGTTCCTATTGCCAAAAAATGACCCGAAAATTTTGGTTAAAAATGGTCAAATGTCAATGAAAAAATCACTTAAAAACGGTCGATTTTGCCAAATTTTCGATGAAAAAAGACATTGCGGGGTTATTCAATTTTCGGAGCGGGGTTGCGGGATTTTCAAAAATGTGCGTGCGGGATCCCGCCTCGCGCGCAGCCCTAATATATTTCATGTCTGATTTAAAAATTACTGATTTTAACTGGATTTTTTTTGACATTTTATGCTGTTTAAGTACAGTTTTTTAAACTTTATTACATTTTAAAATTTTTTGTGTATATACGCTCATTTTTAGGTTTTATTAGAGTCTATATACACCCATTTTTTCCTAATCAAATTTCTCCCTGAATCAGAGTCAGGGTGAAGTTTGGACGCATCGAAACCGTGTGCAATCGATTTCTCTCATAAGATTACCCCTAGAAAGTTGTTTTTCTCATTCGAATCCAGACATTCTTTACATCTTGGCATCAGACTTTTCTTACTTCGAAACACACGTGTACTCCTTAAGGTCATCCATAAATTACGTTTCCAAAAAGGGAGAAGAGGGGAGGGGAGTCAACCGAGAAGTTACGCTCATTATAATTTTCTCGGTTTTCCCATTAAAAAGGGTTACAAGGGGAGGGACAGGGTTGGGAGATAGAATTATCCGGAGAAATTGGATAAATCCAGATTTTCCCTGGTTTATCCGGGGAATTCTTTTTCCCCAGAATTACATGGTTTGAAAAGACGTTTCTCTATTTTCAAGCACTCGGTAGTGCAGTGACAAAGTAGCGGTTTCGTCGCCACAAGGTCACAGGTTTGGCTCCAAGCGGGATTCGAACCCGCGACCTTGTGACTTCGAAGCTATTGCTTTGTTACTGCATCATCGAGGCTTGAAAATGGAGAAAAGTCTTTCAAACCAAGTAAGTCTGAAGAAAAAGAATTTTCTAAATTGTCCCAGAATTCCTCGGCGAAATTTGGATTTATCCGGGGAAATCCCAACCCTCGGGAGGGATAAAAAATCGCAATTTTTGGAAACGTAATTTATGAACGACCCCTTATAGGTGATTTTTGAAAAAAAAATTTTCATCAAAAAACGCAAAAGTACGGTTTTTTTGCTTACTCTGTACTCGATAAATTACAATTTTCGTGCTATTTTTCATATTTTTAATTTGTTACATACTTTTTTTTAGAAAAACACGCTCCTATCTTTATTTTTAATGTCCTCTGCCAACAACTTTAATAATGAAATCATTCTCTACCACCGACAACAAGCAAATCGAACTCTAAAAATTCGCATCGAAGAAAGCCCCATTATTTCGAAAATCGATCTCAAGTCATGGTCTAGTGTGGAAGAAGAAATTCCATGTGATATTGTTGGTGTTGATGCGGCTGGCAATTCGGGTAAAAAAGGCAACAAGAAGAGTAAACCGGTCAAGATTCGATTTCATCCAGAAGTTTTGAAAGAGGCGAGGAAAAATGGTCAGCTATCTGAAGCGGCGAAGTTAACGGCACACAAGGTATGTGGGTTTTTGGCACTAAGATCGAATTCACATCACATCGTTCAAAAGTAGGATTTACGTCACAGAAAATAGATCTCAGATTTACGTCACAAGTTTTGGATCACGGATTTATGCGAATTTTGGATTTTTACAATTTTGACCAAATTGGCTGAATTTTTGCATTCAGGGGGGGGTTCTCGACATGGGGAACTCGAATCTGAAGGAATTTTTTGATTTTGACCACAGGAAATTGGAGAAAATCGACCATTTCATAATTCGTGATGTAAGTTCGTGATCACTATGTTCAAAATCAATCATAGTCATTTAAATTCTGTGGTCTAAATTCCGTGATGCAAGTCCACTAAAACGGGGATGTGAATTTCATCCTAGTGCCAGATTTTTTTCTTTCCTTCCATTGCTTTTTTTATGTAGGTACAAAATGCAAAAAATCAATTTATATAATTTTGCAAAAATTCCAAACTTTTAAAACATTTTAAAGGAACAGACCAATTGGTCTCCACAGACCAATAGATGAAGGCATAAAATGAATTGATTTTCTCGAAAAACCACGTGCTTATCTTATACATACATTTCAAAAATCGTGTATACACAATGCACATTGTGAGAATAACAAACTTGAGCGAGCGTGTTTTTATTCATGTGGATTTTTTTCTTCTTTCTTCCATAGCTTTTTTGACGTAGATAGAACAGAGTGCAGAAAAAAATTTGAGATCCAAGCCCACACTTTATTTCGACTCATGTGAGATGGAAAAAATTGGCCTTGAACGAAGGTTTGATAATGAAGTTAGATTAAGGGAATTGCGTGTGTTTGTGTTGTTCTGTATCAATCAAATTTGATGTGTGCCCACTTATTTTTTGAGTGGCACAAAAAATATATAAAAAATATAAAATTTTGCTTTTGAACTCATCAAAAATTGATTACTTAAAGATGCAGTCCCAACGGCTTTGGATTTTGTGCATTTGAAAAAATCATAGTTTAAGCCAAGGATGCCAAGAACATTTGTTTCAAAATCAGCAAATCTGACTTGAAAAATCAGATTTTAGGAGGAGCAAAAATCAGCTTAAGCCTAAACTTAAGTCCAAGCTAAACAAACTAAACTATATTTTAAAAAATTGAACGAAGATATTTTGCATTATTTGTAAAACGAAGCCACACTGACATAGATAAAGCCCATTGATTTGCCACATATACACACAATTTTTTTGGCACTTTTTGTTGCTAAATTTATAAAACGGAGCCACAGAGACAGATTTTCGACAGAAAGTGAAGAAAAATGTACAGGGTGGGCGAAAAAATTGGGTTTTTATTTTATTTTTTGTGACCCAGAAATTTATTTTTCTAAAAATGAGTCCTCTAGGGGTAATTTTATGGAGGGAGTCGATTGCGCGCACTCCCGAGCGTGAAAAAGGTCCCCTGAACCTGATTTAGAGAAATTTGGAAAAGTGAAAATTGTTATTTTCTATATCAGGGAATCGTTTTTATGTTTCGAAAACGTGTGCGCATCAATTTCTCGTATAAAATTACCCATGGAAGAGTGATTTACAGATAAAAAATGCGAAAAACAAAAATAAACATTTTCTCTTCAAAACCATTTTTTCCTGAATCAAGGAAGCGTTTCTATGCTCTGGGAATGCGCGCAATCGATTCCCCACATAAAATTACCTCTAGAGGCTCATTTTTAGAAAAATCAATTTCCGAGTTCCAAAAAATAAAAAACGCCACTTTTTTGGTCCATGTATAAATATTTTCTGTCTATTTTTAGAAACAATGTTTAACCTATTTATATGTTTGGGTCCCTCTCAAATCGTCTACTTTCAATCACATTCCCGGCTATCTTTTTTGCACGCCTCGAAAAATTTCCACGATTTCTAATCGTCAACATTTTTTCCTCCTAACAAAAATAGCACGTCTTCCGTTGTTATGTTTATTTTCGGTCTTCTTTAATGCGAGTATTTATCTCTTTTTTTGCAAAAAGAAAAAAGTTTGCATAAAAAATTTTGTCAACTTGTTGACTTTTGATTATTTTGGATTTTTGAAAAAAAAGCGATTCATTTGTTTAAAAATGGGGAGATACCATGTGAGATGTCCTTCTGCATCAATTCAAAAGTATACGTTGGGTAATAAAGAGTTTTGAAGGTCATAAAGAAAAACCTGTTTCTGTTTTAATTTTGAAGAAGAAAAAATTGGTTATCGTAATTTGCAAAAATTAATTTTTTTGTTAAAAAATATTGATACAGAATGGGGGGAGGATGGCCAAAGCAGTATATTTCCATGTTTCGAACATTTTTTATGTTTGTCGAAAAACATTTTTGCGATAACTCGCCTCAATCGATCCTCCCTCCTTTAATGATGTGGTCATGAAGAATACATGTCCCCTTTTTTATAATTTTTTAGCTCAAAATTATAGTTTTTAAATTTTTATCATCCCCAAAAATTTTTTCATGATTTTCAACAAAAAAATCATCTAAAGACCATTTTTGCTTAGTCAACAAGAGAAAAAATTTCCATCTTTTTTTCTATTTTTCATATTTGTATTAGGGCCAATCCCAAAAGTAGATAGTATAAAGCATTAAAAAAATTCTTTCCATTTTCTCCCCCATATGTGTTATGCATCTTTGTGCTTTTTATAATGCAAGTTTGGGTCCTTTTTTCTTGTGACCGATTAATCTACTTTTTAGTCCAAACACCACTTTTCATATATATGTTTACTCGATTTTTGACGATTGTGGAAAAGATTATGTCTCATTAAAAAATCCTTTGTGAAGACAAATAAAATGAGACCAAAATTTGACTAAAGCTTTGGGTTATTGAAACGAAAACATGAATCAGAGTTTTCGTGTCAATAAATTAAAACAATTTTCAAATTTGATGATTTTGGTGTCATTTTATTCGTCTTAACGAGCTATAAAAAACGCCGTCTTTAGAAAAATAGAAAGGCAAAAAAGTTAAAAACATTTGGATTTAAGTGGGATTCGAACCTCCCCCCCCCCCCTTCCCCACTAGAAACCGCAAATCTAGAGTCCTAAGGCTGCGTTCAAGGATGTCAAAAATGTCTAACTTTGCCTGATTTTCAATAAAATTGTGTTTATTGAAAGGATTGGTTATGAAGCATAAAATTTTATTAGCTGAGAAGCATAAAATTTATTGCAACAAACTTGTTTAGGCTCCTTGACCAATAAAATTTTGTACTTCATGACCAATCGTTCCAATAAACATGATTTTATTGAAAATCAAGCAAAGTTAAAGATTTTGGGCAACTTTTTTGACATGCTTGAACGCGCAGTCTAATCAATTCGGCCACTATTTTTTGTTTGATCTCCACTTTTTATACAAAACGGTTTGCCATATGTATGAAACAAAATTCCACTCTTTTCCCTCATATAAAACTAATAATTTGCAAAAGTCATCTAATTTTCTTATCCATGCAAAAATTCTCCTCATTCTGCATACACAAATAGAAAACTGATCCTTCCTTATTAAATGTCATGTTCTGTGGAGCAGCAGTTTATCTCTTGCTTGAAATGCCTGAAGGAACATCGGCCCGCTTGTCCTCTTCTCAAAAATAAAGCACTTTGTACACTTGTATTTTTTTACACCGATCAATGTTTTTTTACGCTCCTTCAGGAAAGCAAGCAATCCTTTTCTTAATAGCAGCAACTAGTGTGGACTCTTGGCTATAGCGAGATCCAACCACGAGGTTTAAAAAGTCCTAGATCTAGCTGTGCTATACATGTGACTTTACACTTTGTGCCCTGGCAAAAGGGAAACGTTTTCTTCATGGCCACATCATTAAGTTGATGGAGAGTGAGAAAACAAGTGGCAAAAAAATTGGAGGAAAAAATGCACGATTAATTTTTTACAACGCCTACTTTACACTCCAAATTGAAGTTAGATTTTTGAGTTTATACTTTTTGGAAAGTGAATTTTTTTGAAAATTCTGAACGGCACTCCCGAACGATACGTAACCTACTTAAAAGTGAATTTTTTATTTTTTGAAAGTTTTACACATTTGTAAATTTACGAAGTTTAAAAAAATTCCGATTCGACTCTTTCATCTTTTTTTTCGACTTTTGACGAATTTAAAAAAAGTTTTTGTCGTATTTTTTAGATGAGAATCTTGGCTCCAACAAATGAAAACTCCTTATTGTGATTTTTGAAAAACAATTTTGAAAATATTTTCTAAAAATCGCAAAATTACATTTTTTTATTTCACCCTGTATATAATTTTTCATTTTTTTGTTAAGATATTTTCAATGAAAGCCATTTTTTCATCAAAAATCGTATAATCTTCTTTAAAAAAGTACTTTTAATCCAGTCGAGTTGTTTTTTTCTTTCCTTTCAAGCAGCTCTTCAAGATTCTCATTTGTTGGAGCCAAATGCCTAGCATTACTATAGCTATTCATCCATAACCATTCATATTCATCATAAACAACTTTATATTTGGAGGATTTTATTTTTTTTTACCCATCTTCGTAATTTCACAGCTTCCTTTTTTAGCCTCTAATAAGCCATAGATGGAACATAAATTTCTCATAAACAAGCTAGGTTTCTGTGACTTAAGTGAACCTTTTGTTGGAAATTGTTTTGCAATTTCTGAGCTCAATTTGTTGTTTGATCATATAAAGCATAGGTTTTCTAAAAATATCAAAGGTCAACTTCAAGTTTACAGGGTGAGCAAAAACCGTACTTTTGCATTTTTTGGCGAAAATTGTTCAAAATTTTTTTTTAAATGGCATAAAAATATCTCTTATATTTTTGAAAATTTTTTACCAAAAAATTCATCAAAATTTTTTTGGCTTACCCTATACAAAATTGTTTTCAAAAAACCAAATTTTTTTATTTTTTACTAAAAATGGAAAAGCATTCAAAATTTTCATAGCGTGTTTTTTAACAAAAAAGACATCATCCCAAAAATTTGATCTTTAAAAAAATTTTTTAGCTACTCGATCAATTCTTCGGCCACGAGTGGACTATGGATCAACCGAAATTTGAAGACTTCCGCCACAAAATTGTACAAAAACTTAGGAACGTGTTCACTTCTCAAACGGGTTTTATGGTGGTCCAGGATGAGCTGTAAGAAAAAAATTCCATTAAATAAAATGAAATTTAGCGCTCTCATCACCTGGCCATTGCCTCTGGATCTTCTATTGACTTCTTCGGAGCGGAAGAATAAATCCGCGTCTAATGAAGCGCTTAGCCAATTTTTCACAACGGTGAAGAATGCACTCCGAGTTTGGGTATACCCCTATATGGAAACGAAAATATCAAATTTGGAGAAGCAAGAAGAAATGTCGAAAAATGGAAGTACCGGTGAAAAAGGAATGGTGCAAATTTTGGATCTTAATTTCGACAAAAACGGGTTTAAGAAAAATATTGTGCAGTTGGAGTTTATGGGATGTCCTCTTTTGAGAGATTCTATGCAATATGGTAAGGGGTTATTTTAACTGTTGTCAACAATTAACGATGCAATTATGTAGGGGTAGTATGGTGTTTGAACTTAGCAAAAAATGTATTTAAGATAGGATATTGACGGGTTATAAAAGGGTAAAAGGATTAGACCAGTTTAGAACTAGTTAGGCTTGGTTTAGGCTTGGGCTTAAATCTAGACTTAGGTTTAGGCTTAAGCCTAGGCTTACGTTTAGGCTTAGAATTAGGTCTATGTTTAGGCTTAAGAAAGGCGTAGGTTTAGGCTTACAAGTAAATGGTCGTAACTTGGCCAACTAAAAATTGATACCACATACAAAGTTTAATAATTTTAGTTCACAACATTGAGTTGGACCAAGAAAATGCATTTATCCGAATTTATTTGAGAACTGACCCAAGTGAAGAAAACTTTGATAGCCTACGGTTTTTGTTGCATGGATCTGTGCGGGTTATTGGTGCTACCAAAAATGAGGTTGGTTTTTGTTCTTTTTTAACCCCAAAAATCGTAAAATTTAAACATTACACTTATATCATATTTTGTGCATTTCCACTTTTACTTCTTCATATCATCTAATTGTTATACGTCAAAATGATTTTTTTCCCTCTTTAAATTTCGATAAGGTTGTTTTTCGATTTTTTGCCCCTCCATTTAAGAATGGTCCGTGAATCACATGTTTTTGTCTTCTTTTCTTTTTTGTTGAGAAAAAGGTTGTCGGCTTGTGAAGGTAGCAAACGCTAACAGAAATGCAAATCAAGACAAGGCAACGATACATGCATTATTCATAAAATTTGGAATGAGATTGGTTGCTATTTCATAATTTTTAATAGTACACTTTCTGGAAAATTTATGTAGGCACTGGCGAGGGAAACATGACCAACAAGGCGAGGTCTGGCTTTTTGGTGTAAACAACATATGTAATAAAGAGAATGAGGCAAATCAAATGCGGAAGAAAAGAGCAAAGATTGTATCGTTTAATCAGACGATTTTTGAGTGAGAGTTTTATGTGCTTGTTCCGATTTTCAGCTGTTGTAAACATAATAAAGAAAAAAGCAAAATTTAAATTTTTTTAAAAATAGAACAAATTCAAAAAATAAACAAATTTGTACAAAAAACAAAAAGAACCCGGAAACATCGATTTTAGCCTATATCAAATAGATAAACGAAAAAAAGCATGGATCGGAGTTAAAATTAGTATTTTTAGTATTTGTAAATGTTAATTTGTCCCTGGTTTTCAGGGTTTTTGCTGTAATATCAGAGGATTTTTGGGTGTTTTTTTCCATTTTTTACCATTATTTGCGTAGTGTGAAAATGTTTTAGTTCCTTGATGAATTTTTTCATGGGCTTCCGACCTCCCAATGCATTTTCCTTTAAAAAATATCAGTTGACTTATCCCACGATCAGTAAACAACCCGCATAAATATGGGATAAAATTTCCATTAAATTTCATAAAAGTACAAGTACATCCTAAAAGGCACATTGTTTTTTCTTTTTATAGGCGTGATTTAAAAAAAAGAGAATTTTGCGATTTTTTTTAAATTTTCAAATTGTTTTATTTTCACCAAAATAACCATATAGAGGGGTAACCATATATTGGAGAGAAAGAATTACCAAAGGGTGTAAACAAAAATTCATCTTTTAGATTTCAAAAAAACTTTTGATATAAAAAATCAAGTCAATTAAAGCTAGCTGATAAAATTTCATGAGATTTTAAAAGCTTTTTTATGCAAGTGCTAAAATCATTGCTTTTATTTTTCTTATCTATTTACCAGAAAAAAGTTTTTACAAAGCATAAAAATTTTACGTGATTTTTTAAAATCTTGAAAAAAATTTTATAGCCTATAAAACTGGATTTGGAGCATTCTTCAAAGTTGCTCTATTTAAAAAAATTGAGCATTTTGTTGGACTTTGTGCATCTGATATTTAAAAAAATACCGGATGCACATAAAATTTTCACGTGAATTTTTCCCCCATCTCTTCGTTTTTTTATTACAACGTTATTTTTCTGACGGAAACAACTAAATCTCTGACCCATCTGATCGTTAATAGGTCACCTAAAAGTACAAGTAATTTTTAATTTTTGGCTTGTTTATGCTTAAAACTCTATATAGTCGAATTTGTTTCATGAGCAACACGAACAATTTGATTGACTCAGGTTCAGTGATATTGAAACGATTGATCAAACATTAGAAAATTCAAAATTTTTGACAAATTTGACTCTTTCCTGCAATCAAAGTTCAAAAATTCCTTTGAATTCATTTCCCCATATCCGAAAACTTCCGACTACAAAAAATTAGTCGATTTGGAGGATTTTTTGAAAAATCGATTTTTTCCTCTTGGTTTTCCCTCCGAAAAAATCGATTTTTCAAAAAATCTTTCAAATCGGCTGATTTGTTGTACTCGGTGATTTTCGGGTATGGGGAACACGAATTTGAACAAATTTTTGAATTTTGAAACAGTAAATTTTCTCGAAAATTTTGAATTTTCTAATGTTTGATCGTTTAATATCGCGCTGATCCTGATCAAATTGCTCGTGTTGCTTGTGAAACAAATTCGACTATACTAATCATCGTATTTTTAGAAAAGGTGTAGTGTTTCTTTCTCTTCCTTCATTTTTGTTTGATTTTTGAGGGTGTTGTTAAAAATATTTGCTTTGGACTTAGAATTAGCTCTTTAGACAAAAACTCTTCTTCCTATAGACCATGGGCAGCGTTTGATCTTGAGATTGAGAAACAATGGATGAATGTTTGGTCGACTTTAAAAATTTGTTTGATCTCTAATGCGGTTTTTTCTATTCCAATTGTACTTTTATTAAGCTAACAAAGATCTAAAAATTTTTCCCCATCCTAGCAAATAAGGATTTTGTAAACAATGCACTCTTCGAGTCTGTTCTAAAAACTAACAGGAACGAGTCCGTTCACGGAACGAATTGAAAAAGAAAGAAAAGTGTTTAGCCAATATTTTTTTTTGACAATAGACTGGCTAAGTCTATTTTTTAAAAACGGTTTGAAGTTAGGCTTATGACTAGTACTTAGAAAATTCTTGACTGTCTATTTTTTTGAAAAAAGAAGCATTCTTTTGTTTGAAGCGTAAACGAAAGTTTAAAAAAGTACCAGGAAAAAAGTTGGAGCTACTACATGACCACCCACGTGAAAATTTTTCGAAAATTTGTTGTATAGCTACTGTAGAAAGGAACGTTCTATAAAAGAAATTATTGAAAAGTATTTTATTTTTGCTGAGTTATGGTCCTTTGAATTTGAAAAAGTTGAAAAATGACATTTTTTCAAAAAATCATATCTCCGTGAAATCGAAGTTATTGTCAATAATTTCTTTTACATAATGTTCCTCATACGTTTAGCTATCCAAAAAGTGGTCGCTTAAAAAAATTGATTTAATATTGATTTTTGGTGGATTTTTTAATGTAAGGCTTAAAATTGTTTAAATTAAAAAAAATTCAAAAGGCCATATCTCGACGAAAATATTTTTTCAATAATTCTTTATATAGCATATTCCCTATCCTCATATTTTGTTTATTGTGACAAAGGAAACAAATTTGTCACTAAATATGTCGTGCTCAAAATTCGCATATTTATTGTCGGTGACAAACTTGTCACTTCTTGTAACGTTGAGCAGCACTACCTTTCACTAAAAAGTGCAATTTTATATCTTGTTAAATATTTCTTCGAGTGTTTATTTATGCTTTTATCTCTTCACGTGAAAATGAAGGTGGAAATTGATGGGCCACGAACTTTGTCTTAATATTAGGACGAAGTTGATTCGTTGAAAAAGACGTGACCTCTGATTAACCCTTAGTATGCTATTTGTGAATTTATGGACGCTAACTAAAACTGAACCACACGCACACACGTCTCAACGTCTGTTTGCACACGAACTTTTCTTAGCTTTATTATTTTCTTCAACAAAATCAAATAAACTACCCTCACTGCTGAGTAGAATTTTTTCTGATCTTGACAAAAATGTTTTTGACAACGATTTTTTAGTTTCCATAGGTATATTTTGTGGATGGGGGTATAAGCCATAGGTGGATAAGGGAGTCTACTTTTTCGAAAATTTGTGAGAGGTCTGATCAAAAATTGTAGGGGGGAGGTCAATTTTTGCCAAAAAGCGATTTTTTGGCAAATAAAATGTCATTTTTCACCAAAAAATCGTTAAAAATTGCTGTTTTGCCTAAAAATGCCATTTTTTGGGCAAAAAATGCGATTTTTTGGTTTTTTTTAACCAAAAAAGGGGTATTTTTTTGCCTTCAGATGAAATTTTGCGGGGGGGGGGGTCCCTATTTACCTATGTCTAAGCCCATACCTTTTATATAACTAATAAATCCAATTTTCTTTAATAGCTGTACTATTTATAGTACATAAGATAAGAAATGTGTAAACATAATCGCACGTGCTTCTTAAGTCTCCTAAAAACTGTTTTCGAGGAAATTTTTACAAAAATATCACCTGCCACGAATGCTGTTCTGGCACGTATGCACCTTATAATTACTATATTAGGTCTTATGCCCTAAGCAACATTTAAGAAAAACAAGTTTAAAGGAACACTCCACTCAGAAAAGTTGCAATTTTTGTTGATGTAGTCCGTATTAGCTGGAGTGGAAAAAACTTGCCCCATCATAGCAAAGTAGATAAGGAAGCCGCTCGTCCGATCTGGCAAGTAAAGCAACGTTGGGCCCGCAAGTTCGATTCCACTAGGGCAAAAAAATATATAGTCCGTATCAGCTGGAGTATCCTAGTGGGATCGAACTTGCGGGCTTAACGTTGCTTAACTTGTCAAATCAGAGGGTAGCTTCCTTATTCATCTTTCTATGATGGGGCAACTTTTTTTTCATTTTATATACGGACTATATTCTGAAAATTCATAATTGAGCATTTTTTGTTTTTTCAATAAACTCCAAATTGTTACCGTTGTCGAGATAACTGCTAGTAAAGTTACGATTGTTTATTACAACGAAAACATGTACATGATATCTTTTTCCTGACTCAATAAAAATAATTTTATCGAACCAATTGATCAAAGCTTACCAAATTCATGTGCATGATACAGTTTTTTTCATGCTAAAAAACAAAAATGCTCAATTTCATGTGCATGATATTTTCAGCCAGACTTTCATTTTCCTCTCCAAGGTTCATTCCTTTCTTTGTTCCCAATTTTCATTTTCCTCGGATGTTCCGCTCAAAGAGCATCAGTATGCCATATGTGCACATAAATTCTAGCTTAGCAAAATGGGAACAAAGAAATTTTCGTTTGATATATATTTTGGAGGCTAGATGGATATTGATTGAAGGATTTTTAGCATAAAAAATTGATTTTTTTCTTTCAAAAAATTTTTTGCCAAGATGTTTTTGTGTAAAAATCAGCAAATTCTTTTTTTCACAATATTTTTTCACATAGGCTTGTGTAGTATTATAGAAGAAATGATGACTTTCCTTCCGTGTAGCCATCATATAAAATTCTCTTATTTAACAAAAGAATTTTATATGTTACTTGAATAATATGCAAAATTTGTATAATGTCAATTTTTTGTGTTACTTGAACAATATGCGAAATTTGCATAATAAAATCCATTTTTGCCACTAATGGAAAAAAGTCTGAGATGGCCAAGTGGTAAAGCTCTTGCTTCGCACTCCGAAGAGTGAGAGTTTGATTCCGGAGGTTGAAATCAGAAATATCATAATTCAAAATTTTATCATACAAACTACAAAAAATTCCGGCTTTTGTAGTTTGTTTGATGAAATCTTGAATTATGATATTTCTGATTTTGACTTCCGGGATCGAACTCTTGCTCTTTGGAGTGCAAAGCGAGAGCTTTACCACTTGGCCATCTCATCCGGACTTTTTTGGAATTGGACTTTATCATGATTTTTTGTGCTATTTGAACAATATGCCAACATAATGGCATAATTTTTTATGAATATTTTCTTTAAATAGCGCACAAAAACATCAAAGATTAATATAATCTGTCTATAACATCTTTCAAACATCTCAATTTCCGTATAATCTCTAATCGACTCAATTAATTCTCATGAGCAACAGCAGCAACTTGACCAATGGTCCATTAAGCGTGAATATGCTTTTGGACTTGAAGCTATATAGTTTCTGACTGGACTTTGATATACGAATTTGCTTGTGTCCGACTTCTAGCTATATGAAAATTCCTGACTTGAGCCATATGTTGTTTGTTAAGCGGTTTGTACTCTTTAGTTGGAGTTTTTCGCTTCTTTGCTCATCATCATTGTTGGTCAAGCTGTGTAGGTGATCAAAGATCGGACAGCTTGAAAAACGGGCATTGGACGATGACTCGCTCCGCCTTCAATTTTAGTTTTCGACAGCTATTTATATATGAGGAAAAGCTTATTTTAGAAAATTTCAGTATTTTAGTCGACTTTTTCTTGTTTTAGGGGGAATTGAATTTTTCTTATTTTTGGCCAAAAATCGAATTTTTTATTTTTTATATTTGGTAAAAAATCGAATTTTTCTCATTTTTGACGAAAAGTCGAATTTTTCTCATTCTTAACGAAAAATCAAATTTTCTTTTTTGGTGAAAAATCGAATTTTCCTCATTTTTGTTGAAAAATCGAGTTCTCCTTCTTTATAAAAAATTGCTTTTTCTTCATCTTTTTGGGACACTCTCTAAAAATAACCCAAAAATGTTCTTGGTGTTTTAAACTTCCGTTCGAAGATTCTTGGCCGGTTCAGTTTCATGTGTTCTTCTAAACCCCATAATTTTCTTGCCGATCTTTGTGTAAAATTAGAAAACCGCAAGTTAAACGTAAATGTCTGGTTTTGTCGATTGTTGTTTTCATTTTTCTTGTTTCATTTTTGGAAACATCTTTGCCACCCTCTTCAAGTGAAATATGGTTCCATTTTCAACGGTGAAGTGTTTATTTCGTTCTTCATGTTCTTGGTGTTTTAATCTTTTTGACAGTTTTCAATTTTTTAACAAAAAATCATAAGGTATCCCTCATGTTTTGGATAGGATAAAAAGGCCCCCTAGTCTACTGGTGATGCGTCTGAATCGGAAAAGTCGAAATCCTAATTGTAATTACGGTGTTCCGATTTTGCGAAATCGAAATCGGAACACCGTAATTACAATTACGATTTTGACTTTTCCGATTCCGACGCATTATCAGTAGACTAGGGGCCTTTTTATCCTATCAAAAACATGAAAGTTACCCAAGTACATGAGTCAAGGTTTTCGTTTTAATAACTTAAAATAATTTTCAAAACAAATTTACTTTACATTTTTTTTCTTACTGTACACCTTCTTCACACTGGTGTGAAGAAGGTGTGTACAGTTTGATGATAGATCGTCTCATATTTAATTTGATCGGTCACCTCCGGTTCTAGAAAGAACTTGATTATTCTAAATTTTCTTCTTTCAAAACCTTCACCGCGTTTTTTTATATGAGACGTCACATTGAGTTGATGCTGATCTTAAAAAAGGTTTCCCCAAAAATTTCATGATGAAGTTTCATGAAAGAGGCATTTTCCACTATACTCATGATTGATATTGGCAATAGTCTGGGATTTTTTCGTCATTTACTTTTTTGAATTTTGGTCGTTTATGTGGGAGTTATATAAATTTAAAATTTTATTTATGTTCAAGCGATCAGAAGTTCTTGCAAAATCTTTTATGATGCGAAGGGGTCCGAATCCTTGCTAGTACCGAATTTGGTAGCGCACCGTACCACTACTCTACGGTGGCCACTGATTGATTAGTCTCTAATTTTGATCTTGAAATAGTGCCAACAGCAACAATACATTTTTATGTGTTTTTAAAAATTCTACAAAAAAGTTTATCAAGTCTTGAGGGTTCCGTGTAAGCCTAAGCCGCTCTTTCGAACTTTTCAGAAAACTTGAAAAATGTCAGATTTTTAAAAAACTGAAAATCCAGTATAAAATGTGTGTATAGTTTCCAAGATTCTCCAAAAAATCCTATCAAAACAGAGAAGTCAATAGTCAATATGTTTTGATCGAAAACCAATAAATTAACCTTTTGACAATTTTCGCTAGCCGACCCAGCTGGCCTGCCAAATTCTTCTGTTTTTGTCCATCAAATCAGGGGAATGTGAGAAAGGAAGATTGAGTTGAGCGGCTTTGTGAAAACTTCCTCATCACTTTCTTTACGAATCTCTTGATGTAATCTTCTTTTAAATTTGACCTTGAAGATAAATTTTTGTTGATCTTTAAGTTGTGTAAGTTAGATTTCGAGGTCAAACATGAGACAAGGCTCTGTTTCAGCATAAAATGGGCACAGGCCGCAAATGAGCACGAGTTTCGTTTCAGGTTGTTTACAAATGAACCAGACAGTACACCCTCTTGTTGATCCGAATTCGGGTCTGGACCGAAAAAACCGCTCAACAGGACTCTGAATTAGGTAGACATGAGGTATGACTTGCCTAAGGAGCCCAACTTTTGACCTTTGGTAGATATAATACATTCCTGTTGTTGTCCCAACTTGATTTGTTTGCGCATGTCTTTCATCGTTTTTCTTCCTCGTCCAGTATCTTTCGTTCGAGATGAATAACATACGCAATCAGATCTTTTTTAGTATAACGTGTTTATTATTTGTGGTTTTTTGTCACACTTTTTCGGTATTTGTTTTTTAACTAGTATGCGCATAATGGAAAACATGTTTGCTGAAAGGCTGGGAAAAGGATGATTGTTACACCAATGGAGTAGCGTGACCAATTTTTTTGCGATGGATATTTTTTTACAGTAATGGAGTTTTTGTGGAAGACTAATTTCTAGGATAATTTTTTTAATTTTTTCTCTCACAAAAATGACATTTTTCATGAAAAATTGTCAAAAAAAGAGGCTATTTTTGTACAAAAATGCGAATTTTGACCAAAAATGCCATTTTGCCAAAAGTCATTTTTTGCTCAAAACGTTAAATTTTTTACAAAAATGAACTTCAGTATCTGAAAGATTTTTTTCCAAAATGCCCATTTTTCAACGACAATACCCTACTCCAGTCACGTAACCAGGATCTAATTTCGGGGGAGGGGAGGCACTATCAAGTTTTAATGTTTTTTTGGAATTTTAATTCCCATTGCCATTTAACTCCAAAACGTGGTCTCCATGTTTTGTTTCTCGTATAACAAAGATTGTTTTTCTTCTTTTTCTCTTACATATGCACAAATTATTTACGTCGCCCAAAAATTTATTGGATACTTACACTTTTCCACTTTCAATCTTTTTGATTTACAGAAATGAAATACCGGTTTATCGTCGAAACACGAATTGTTATTGTCGCCAGCATTTCTCCATTTTCCAAGTTTCGATTTCTGTTTTATTTTAAAAACTTAGCAGAGGAGAAAAAACACTTTTTTTGAAGATTAATTGGGTGTAATTGAGAGTGTCGTTTTTCTCTTTCGAGTTAAATCTTGCTCTTTTCTAGTTCGGCTGCGTCACAGTTCTGATTTGTAAAGCAGATAAGATGTGATAGTTTTACGTTTTTGGTTTAAACAAATGAATAACAATCTTTTTTTTTGAAAAAATTGTATTTTGAACCAAATTTGTAGGAAAAAAGAATTTTTGAATTAAACAGTCGATTTTTTGAATTTGTTGATTTTTGAACTTTTTTCCTATTTTTATAACTTTCAACAAAAATTTTACGATTTTTTCCCTAGTTTTTGTTTTTATTTTCCTTTTTTTCCTATAGTACACCCTCTTATTGGGCAAACTAATCAAACAGCTGGCAATTTTCTCATTCCACCTTGTTTTCTCCCCCTATACATAACAATTTGCCTCTCCTTCAACCAATTCTCTTGTTCTATAAGTAATTTTGTTTATCATGCACGTATGTATAGATCAAAAGAAACACCAAATGGTACGGAGCTGCTCAAAGCCTCTCTAAGAATTGATAAAAATTTATGAAAAAACAAAATGATCAATGGCCGAGAGAAAAAATAGTTTAAACAATAAGATTAATGGACAAGAATATAGAGTAACAAAAATTGTTTTGAGTTTTTTTTGTCTTGCAAGTTGCTATCATAACTGCTAATTTTTGTTTTCCAATATCATAACTTGAAAGATACTTATTCTAGCATCTTTTGAGTTATGATATTTTCTAAAGAAAAGTATCATAATTCAAAAGATACAAAAATAAGTATCTTTCAAGTTATGATATTGAAAAAGTGAAATTACAGATTATGATAATTTTTTAATGAAAGAGCTATCATAATCTGTAATTTCACTTTTTCAGTATCATAATTTGAAAGATACATAATTTAGTATCTTTTGCATTATGATATTTTCTCAAGAAAGTATCATAACCCCAAAGATACAAAAATAAGTATCTTTTAAGTTATGATACTGAAAAAGTCAAATTAACAGTTATGATAAGCTTTTTAATCAATTTTACTCTAACTTTGAGTTTTTCAACCTTTTTTTGCGATTTTTGAAAATTTTTCTCCAAAAAATGCCAAAGTAAGATTTTTTGGTTCGTCCTGTAGTTTAGAACAGAGGACGCACTTTTCGAAAAATGCTGTGTCAAACTAGTACCAACATTTATTATTTTTTAATCATACTTTTTGCCACATAGTTTTTTCTATTTTTAAACTAATTTTTCAGATTTTTTAAAATTTTATGATCTTCCCGGATGTTTTTGATTAAATATGTATTTTTACCCCCTATCTCTAATTTCTTTATACACCCTTTTTTTATCACCTTTCTTTATCAAAAATGGAAAATTGTTTTTCTTTCTTGAGTTTCAACTAATCTCAAGCGATTATTGAACAAGAAAAAGCGCAGTTGGAAAACGTGTGCTGTGAACGAATGTGTTTTGAAAAAAAATCGAATGGTTTCTTCCTTATAAGATTTCTTTCCTTATATATTTTTTTGCCTCGAAGATTATGTTGGATATTTCAGTGATTTGAAAAGAAACGTTTTTGACATAAAAATTAATTGGCTTCGGCATAAAAAAGAAATTAGATATTTGCGAAATTTTTTTTGCTGATTAGAAGTCATGGACGTCCATGTGAGTGCATGAGCCCAAGGGAATCGTTCATTTAAGACACATGATATCAACCGTGAAGTTTTTGCTCTTTTTTTAAAGTACAGGGTGAGCTAAAAAAACCGTATTTTTGCGTTTTTTGGCGAAAAATTTTCAAATTTTTTTTTAAATTGCATGAAAATACTGTTGAATATTTCGAAAATACCCTTAAAAAAATAGATGATTTTGAAAAAAAATTTTGAAAATTTTTCACCAAAAAAACGCAAAAGTACGGTTTCTACTCACCCTTTTTTTGCTCACCCTGTACATTTGTTATTTAAAAAAAGAGAAGTGAAATTTAAGCTTATGAATATGCTTTTTGTTATATAGAGGATTAAATAGATTCGGTTTCAGGAAAGGTTGGTTTTTTGAAAAATTTTTTAAGAATTTTTTTAAGCTCGGATTTTGGGGATGGGATAAGTGGAAATTTCGAAAATTATTGTAATCTCTTTTTTGGCCTTGACTGATATTTTTGTGATCGATGACCATCCTGCCTTTTTCTTTTTCCATTTCGCTCTTTATTCTTCAAACATCAAATTTTGATAGTTCTTTAATCTAAAAAAATGATTCACTCTGATCAAATTTCGAAATTTTTGTGAATCTACATAAAAAACCGCGTGGTTTTTGCCAACAATGTTGTTTTTCCCACGGCCAGCTGAAAATTCTTTGCATCTCCGAAAAGATACACTTGTGATTTGGATTGCATCAGACCAAGAAAAGACCAAGTTTTCAATGAAAACGTCAAAAACCTAGTATGCAGATATGGTCCTATGCGTCTAGAACATCCAATTTATTTGTACAGCTATAAGACAAGTAGTCAGGCGATTTGATGACTAAGAATAAGACTATATACAATGTAGCTTAAAAAATGAATTTTTGCTATTTGTCGACCAAATTTTTGCCAAAAAATTTTTAAAAATTTTTTTATAACTTGAAAGCACCAACTATGAATATTATAACTCGAAAGATACAAAATTTAGCATCTTTTAGGTTATGATAATGAAAAACGTTAATCTTAAATTATAGTAATGGGAATTTTGTTTTCCCATTACTATAATTTGAAAGCATTGGTTATGAATATCATAACGTGAAAGATACAAAATTGAGTATCTTTTAGATTATGATAATGAAAAACATTAATCTTAAGTTATAGTAATGGGAATGTTGTTTTCCATTACTATAATTTGAACGCATCGATTATGAATATCATAACGTGAAAGATACAAAATTGAGTATCTTTTAGATTATGATATTGATAAAACGAAATCACAAGTTATGATAATTTTTTCATTGAAAGATTATCATAATCTGTAATTTCACTTTTTCAGTATCATAACTCAAAAGATACAAAATTAAGTATCTTTCGAATTATGATACTGAAAAAGTGAAATTACAGATTATGATAGTATTTCCACTGAAAGCTGGGCACATACGATTTTTAATACTTTTTAAAAAATATTTTTCTGATGAATATCTCCATTTTTTCAACGTTTTTGATTTTTGTGGATTCAATTTCTTGTCTGATTTTGTATTTTTCTTATCTTCTGCTTTTTTTTATTTTATTTTTCAAAATTGATTATTTTCCAATTTTTCTTCCAAGTATCCACAAGCCTCATTATTTTGATCAGACTTTTTGATATCGGACCATGTGGTTGGAAAAAAATGATGAATATCTCCAATCGCCTGACTTTTGCTCGATTTGTTTAAAGGTGCTATTTATCTCACATGCTCAACGTTCACACATCGAAAATAAGAAGGTCAGAAATAAATGTAACATTAAAATCCACGTGTTTAGTTTGGTTTCGGAATTTATGAAGAACACTAAAAAATTTTTCGAAATTTATTTACGAACATGCACTTTTGATAGGCATTTTATTTATGATTAATGGGATGGTCTTATGACTTTTTAGTCATAAAGCATTCCTAGGTTGTTTTTAACTTGTTTTGCTTTTTTAAGAGCACATTCGTATTTAATTATAGAGTGAATGGTTTTTGTATAAAAGTTGGGATTCAAGAGAATGTTGGCGGAGCTTAGTATCTTTAGTACTAAGGGGTATAACGAAATAATTTGTAATTTTTCCAATTACGGATTAATTCGTAATTACGAAGTGGTTTCGAATGAAGAGGCTTAGACTTAAGTTTAGGCTTAGGTTTAAACTTACAAGAAACCCTCAAAATTTGTTAAAATTCAGATGACTTATTTTTCTTCGATTTTTCAGCAACCAATTACGAATTATTACGTTACATCCCTATTTAGGACTATGTGAGCCTCATGAAAATTGAATAGTTTAACTTAATTTAAAGAGACAATAAGATGACAACAGACTTAGACTTAGGCTACTTTTTTTCTCGATTTTTGATCCCACAACAAAAAATTGTTTTGAATTTATCATTTCAAAAAATAGATCTTTAAGCTTGATCTGTTCACTTATCACAATTCCTTACGCTTATATCACTTCCGAATTTTTTTATACCACTTCCGACCCAGTACTTAACGGTCTTTTCTTGTTTTGACTAATAGTAGCATCTTATATTAAAAGGACGAATCAACAAGCTTATCTTTGGCGCACCAGGAAGCTATTTTTTGCGATGTTTTCAGAGACGACGGGCCGAGATTTGTTATTGTTTTCATGGAATGTTGGAAAGCAATGTGTATATACCCACGGAGATAGTCGAGAAGTTTCAAATGTTTATGTATTTATTTAGCTGGTGGTGTGGCGAGATACTGTTATCGTTTATAAAAAATTTTTGTGGGGTGTTCAATTTTTTGAGATGGGTAATAGACCCAATTCGCATTTTTGGTCGCTGATCCCACTCGTTGTTGTAAGTGGTAAAAAAATTTAATTTTTTTGTGAAAAATCGAATTTTGGTCAAAAATGGGCTTGCGCAAAAAAATTTGAACAAGCCCAGTTTTTTTAAACTTTTTTTGATATCCACTCAAAAATTCCAACCATTTTCAAAAGTTTTATGTCAAGTGTGTAAATGTTTTGTAATTCTTGAAGCCATTTTTGAATCCTTAGCCTATACATTTGATTCATGATCATCATCAAAAAAAAAAATAAAAATAAATTTTTTGTTCTTTGTCGACGAAACATCTCTTGTCTGGTCTTTCGTAGTCTTTTATTGTTGCCCAAGAAGAGCACGCATACGACGAAAAGCCTTATGATAGCGGCCACAGTGCTAGACCTTGGCCAGCAGTTTCGGCGCCGTGGCTTCTCTTTCTGCGTAGCTTGTCTTCTCCTTCTCATGTTAATTCATATAAAAGGAATTTTACAGCTGGGACAAGGCAGAGAGGGTGGTGGCTTGCTGCTGATTTGGCGCTAGTTTATTGTGAAAAGATGTTCGGTCTTTGTGTGCATGCTTGTAGTTAAGGCTAAGAGTTATTTATGGAGTGCTAATGGATTTGAAAGTTTCTATAAGGAATAAGATGTGTTATGCTTTGTGAAGCTTTTAAGGAAAATTTTCCGGTTGTTTTTAAATAGTTTTTATAGCAGTTCCCTTCACAAATGGTATATTAGACTTCCTCCAATGATTGACAAGATGGGGGAGGGGTGCAGTAAATTTATTTTTGAAAATTTTCATGGAATGGGTACCGTAATAAAGGGGAGAGGATAGTCTATTTTTCTAGAGGACATCAAAATTAATATGAAAAAATATTTTAAAAAATTGGTTTTGAATGAACAGGTTTTTGCTTAGGCTTACAAGGAACTCCCAAGACTTAATAAAATTCAATTTGACAAATTTCTGGATTTTATGAAAATTTTGATTTATAATAAAATTTGACCAAAAGTCGAATTTTGTCGACCTCTTTTCTATGTTTTGGTGTGAGTTGTGTTCATTTTTTTGGGAATTTGTCCAAAGTTGCTTACGTCGAACCAGCTTGTTAAGACATTTGGAGTCAGTTGGATTATGTTTCGGATTGCTTTCTCGTTTCCCAACTGGCACTAGCAGCCGCGAGAAAGGATTCTTGGAGATTTTATGTGTTAAGGTCCACTTCAAAATTGCGCATATTTTTCAAATTAGGTTTTGTGGGCACAATTAGGAGGGGCAGTGTGAAATTTTGGAGTTGCATTGTGAATGACTTCCGAATTTTCGAAAATTAAAAATTTTTTGTCCGAACATTTCAACTGAAATATTTTTAAAATTAAAAAAAAATTTTCAAAATTTTGACCACCAAAATCCCTCTTTATCACACTATATAGAAAATTGAATTATTTATATAATTAATTTCTAAAATAGGTCTTCTTCTTCTTTTAAATTTGTACTTGTACAGAAAAAATAACTTTTTGATTTTTAATCTAATCCACTTTATCCAGATTTATATTTCCATCCGAAGGGTTCTAATCTCCTCTTTGAATTCATTCATCTCTTGACGTCAAGTTTTACAGATTTTGCGGGTATTTTTAGACTGTCATCAAGTCGTGATTTGTTGAGATTTGGATCAAAAATTATCCCCAAGTTTTTCAATTATACCACTATCTATTTTTAGATGATTGATTGTGCTCAAGTTCGGGTGGAAACGTTGCGGCAGACGCTGGACGATTCTCTGAAGCAGCAATTTCCCAGACGCAATTCACCAAATTCGGCGACAACGGGTAGTATGGGTATTCTAATGAAAGCATCATCAGCAACTACGACTAGTGAAAAACGACCTCTCGAAGTGCTTTATCAGTCCGGCAGTGCCACGTGTATTCAAATTTCGGTAAGAGAATAAAAAATTAATCATTTTTTGCCAAAAAATGAAATTTTTATTGAAAAATTATCATAATCGCTAATTTCAAGATTTCAGTATCATAATCCAAAAGATACTTATTTTTGTATCTTTTCGATTATGATATTGAAAAATTGAACTCAGCGATTATGATAACTTTTTCATGAAAAAAGTATCATAATCTGTAATTTCGTTTTTTCAATATCATAATCCAAAAGATACTTATTTTTGTATCTTTTAGATTATGATATTGATAAAATGAAATTACAGATTATGATACTTTTTCATTGAAAGATTATCATAATCTGTAATCTCACTTTTTCAGTATCATAATTCAAAAGATACTAAAATAAATATCTTTTAAATTATGATATTGAAAAAGTGAAATTACAGATTATGATAACAAAAAATGTCACAAATGTAAAATCTTTGAAAATTTTTTTTTAATTTTTAATTTGTAGGGTAGCAACAAAACCAAGATCTCAAGGTTCAACGTCTCGCCAACCCCCAACCCGCTGCCGGCTGCCACCATTGACAACTTACAATCCCCTGCTTCTACATCACCCCGACCACTGCATATCATCGTGAATGACGAAAACTCTCGACTGCCTACCATCGACGAATGTGCTCCAATTCAAACCCCACAAAGGAGTATGGATGCCGATGCAGCGGTCTCTACTTCACCATCGGATAGTATTGATAGTGGGGTGGCGTCACCGGGCGATAGCCCAACGGTATCACCGGTCTCGACTGGAGATACTTGTACGGTGGATGATTCGGCGTTCGCTGAGTTAAAGATGAGAGATCGGTCGGTTAGTGAAGGTGTCTTGAACAAACCCAACTACTCACCAAATGACGGTCCACTCAAAAGTATCCTCAAGAAACCAAAATTCGGTGCCAGAAGTCCCAGCTTTAATGGCGGTCTGAAGCGATCACCCGCCGTGCCTCGCCTCCTATTTTCACGCTCCATGTCCGAAAGTCATGAACGAGATCGAGAAAGTGAAGATGATGACTCATTTTCTTCAATTTTAAACGGTCTATGCTTGAACTCGGAAAGGTCGAGTCCCAGGTAAAAAATTGGAAAAAAATTATTTTCAAATTTGAAATTTCTAGGATGTTCCATAATGTTTTTGATGAGGATGATGAATTATCACTATTGGAAGATGTGGTGGGTAGTCAAACTTCGATGAATGATGAGCAACCTAGTAAGTTGTGTGTAAAAAATTTAATTTTTTAAAAATTTTTACCCCTCTCGATTTTTTTGCCAAAAATTCCAAAATTTGCACAATTTTCAAATTTTTTAGCAGGTCAACTACGCAAGAAACGAGTCTCATTTTCCGATCAAGTGCAAGCCCGAATCTACCGCTCCAACTCATCAATTCTGGGTCAGCGGAGGAAAAATGATAAAAAGAAGGAAAAGAGACTACGTCGGCGGTCAGAATCTGAAAGCTCTGATACTACTTTAAACGAAGATGGTGATGCTACCCTGACCAAATCTGTCAACTCTTCCTCATCAAAAGGTAAAAAAATTTTTTTTTAAATTTTGAATTTTTTTAAATTCTAAAAATTTTTTCGAACTTTTTAAATTTTTAACCCATTTTTAGGAGGCTCATTGCAAGAACTCTTCATTCCACCAAAGCATAACGAGTTGGCACGACACGACAGTGGGATAAGCGATTTAATCGAATCCGAATTGGACGCAAAAACTTGCTGCCCCAAGGTGGAACCGAACGGCTCGCCGACAAAACATCGTCTGGGCAAACGGGTTGTTAGCGAAGATTCAGCTATCGGTTTCGAAGACGAAGAAGTTGGAGAAGCTAGTGTGTAGGGCTAGATAGATATGTTGGCTTAGTAAGCCGAAAATTTTCAATCTTTTTCAAATCGTGTGCTTTTGGAAATTCAACAAATGTTGATGAATATTGAAGCGAAATCTTGATTTTTCAATTTTTATCTTTCTAAATCGTAATGAAGTTAAAAAAGGTTTAAAAGAAAGATAAAATCGAAAGCGCAGGATTTCGTTTCAACATTCTAACTTTTCAATTTTCGATTTTATCCTGTAGTTTGTAAATATTGTAAAT
This sequence comes from Acrobeloides obliquus, assembly GCA_034698545.1. NCBI lineage: Eukaryota > Metazoa > Nematoda > Chromadorea > Rhabditida > Cephalobidae > Acrobeloides > Acrobeloides obliquus. Next base: position 11,513 of record JAQGBS010000031.1, on the reverse strand, counting down.
ATCTTGGTACATAAAAATTTTTGCTCTATTATAGTAGAAAATTCTTTAAAAATTCATTTCTAATTTTTTCTGAAACGAGGTATTGTTTTCTTAGGAAATCTGTGACTGTCACCATTGTTTTGATGTTTTTTTCTGACCATGGTGTCTAAAAATTGCCTTTTTTAAATATTTTTTTCAATATTGTAGTCAATTTTAATTTTCTTAAGGGTAGTTCTTTACATTTAATTCAACTTTAACGCATCTAAAACTAGGCAAAAAACCAACTTGGTACAAAAACACTTATTGAAATTTTTTATGCTAAAAATTGATTTTTTTTGTCTATTTTTAAGTGCGAAAAAATTTCGGCTTTCGAAAAATGTTCATTTTTTCAATTCTACCTACTTAATGCTGAATAAAAATTCCTCTTGTTCCGACGTTCCTATTATTCTTTTTTTTAGAGTTTTTTCAACTAAAAAATATCACTCTTCCGCTCCTGCCCTGGATTGTCGGCTTCTCTTCATTTTTTTTTAAATTTTGAATTTTATAGGTTTTTGTGCAATTTATTTATAGCTATTGTTGTTAGGTAAAATGCTGTTTCATTTAAATTTTGGACGGGTTTCTTTTTTGGGTGACATCGTTGTGAAATTTGAAAACAAGGCTCAAATGATTTTCAAAAAATTGTATTTCAGGGTCGTAAAAATTTGGATTTTTGCAATTTTTCATAAGTTTTCAAGTTTTTTAAAATTTGCATAAAATTCTTTTATGGAGTCCTACCCTATGACACTTCTAGTTAAAGGATCGTGCTCAAACACAGCAAGACTATGGCTGTAATAAAAATAGCTGGTGAATCACGAGTTTGGGGCCTACCGCCTCTGGCTAAGACCCTATATGGAGGATTTTCTATGCGAAAAATCGGTGACGCACATTGCTGATCCTAACGCCTCTCTAGGGGTAATCTGTGCGGGGAATCGATTGCAGGAAACATGAAGACGCTTCCCTGATTGTCTTTTACAGCGAAAATTTTTAAAATTGTTCACCCATGTTGAAAATTTACAAAGATGTCCATCTTAAAATCTTATATCTAATACTTGTAAATCTGCCCGTCTGTAGTCTCAGGACGTGTTCTGTAATAATTTTTTTAATTTCTAAAATTCTTCCCAAAATATTACAGAGTTGATTTTATTGAGACAAACATATAGTGTAAAACCATATTCATCAAAAGAGTACATGGATGTGTATAGATTGTGTGTTTTTCTATGGATTAATATAATTCTTTTTTGCTGGTAAAAATGGTACAAGTGATGATGAAAACTTTTCTTGTCTACCTTTTGTTACATCGTTGGATGTGTTATATATATGCATATACCGCTATAAGTTTATATATTTAGTTGTTAGTTATGAGCCATAACTTTTTTGTCGCTATATATATATGGCAATGTATGTATATTGTATACTCATATATACAAATTTTTCTTATAATATTGAAATTTGTTTGTTAGATTACTTGTATTGATTAATAAGTAAAAAAAATAAAGGATTTAAAAAATTTTATTATACAAACAATAAAAATCAGTAAAAATCGAGATCTTCAAATTATTATAGTCCGTTTTTGCATCAGAGTTAAATGACCAGTCCACTTTTGAACAAACTTTTTTTATAAGAAAGTTCACGTTGTGGTGATCAACTTTTGCTGAATCAGGGTTTTCGTTTCAATAACCAAAAACCTTGTTCAAATTCAATAATTTTAGTGTCATTTTATTCGTCTCGGCGATTTGTAAACAAATTTGTTCTATGTATTTTTTCTTCAAAATGCCAGCATTTTGAATTTTATAATGATTTACTAAATCGTTTCAATAAACAGCTTTCATTGAATCAGGGATTTAAACGACATCAATCCCTTCGCTTCAATACACAAAACATATTCAAAATTTTCAAGCAATTTGGTTTCGCATTTATCTCTATAGGGTTAACGAATTAGAATTTACTTCCAAAACAAAAGTTGATCGCCACAACGTTTACTTTAAGAAAAAATTTGTTCAAAAGTGGACTGGCACTTTAAAATATTTTATATACCATAGTGCAGTACATAAAGAAGGCGATCGTCCGATCTGGCAAGGTAAGCTACATTGGACCCACAGGTTCGATCCCGCTATGGTCAAACTTTTAATTTTTAAGAAATAAATAGGCAAAAATAAATTCGACCTCATCGAATTTTTGACTATCATTATTTGTTGGAAGGCGAAAATAAAATTAAAAGTTTTGCTCTGTCGGGGTCGAACTTGGGCCTCAACATTGCCAGATCGATCGTGCAGCTTCTTTATCCAACTGTCTATGGTGTATTCGCTGCAAAGCTAGTTGATGCCATAGTCAAAGCTTGTTCTTCATCGCTTTTATTCGAAATACGCTATATATGTTGTAAAAAAATTTGGACTCTGTCGCGGAATCGGACTATAGCATACCCAATACATTTCCATCATTTCAATTGGAAGGCGAAAATAATTTGCTGAGCAAAGATCCAATTGGACTACCCGAGTGCAGGACTAAAATTTTTTGCGTTAATTTTCTAATTTTGAAAAAACAGTAACGTCTGTTTCATAGAGAGGTTCAAGCATAGCCTAGTGGATAGCATCACAGACTTCAGGTTTAAAGACCCGAGTTCAATCCCGCTTGAAGCCAAATCTTTTTGCATCGTTCAAAATTGATGAAAATTTTTGCCTAGGGGTAATTTTATGCGAAAAACATGATGGTGATATTATTTTTCATGAAAATTTGTGTAAAAATAGAAAAATCAATTTTTTACCTATTGTTACTTAAATATTGATGTTTTTCAAGCAAGAAGCATCTTTTTTGCTCAAGTTTAAAAGAAAAAGTTGTAAAGATGTAAACAAAAATTTTCATGAAGAATAATATCATCATCTTGTTTTTCGCATAAAATTACCCCTAGGCAAAAATTTTCATCAATTTTGGACGATGCAAAAAGATTTGGTTCTGAGCGGGATTAAACTCGGCTCTTCAAACTAGAAGTTTGTGATGCTAACCACTATGCTTCTTGGAACCTCTCCGTGAGGACAGACTTTATATATTCATACAATTTCCGGCTTCATGTGTTATTTGTTCTACTCGTACAATAACTACTATCATAATGGTGAGTATGGCCAAAACTGCTAGCAATAATAAAACTAGGATTACAAATTGCATCCAATCCATTAAATGCCACCCATCTTTTTTGTACATTTTTTAATGCTAAAAAGGAAGCTGAAGATTTTTTGTATAATTGGTTTTGCCAAAAAATTGATTGATGTTGAACCAGAGGGAGAAACATTGGGTGTTAATTAAGGGTGTGTACGGACCAGGACGGACTTAGGGCCGGCCTGGTCTAATCACTTTTTCGAGTTCCACCTGCAGGCCAGATCGGCGTCATCCTGCCCATCCGGCATTAATTTTTTAAAGAAATATTTTTCACTAAAAAATACCGTTTTTTCATCAAAAATCGTCAAATTTTCGCTATTTTCTTTCAAAAATGTGCGATTTTTTGACTAAAAATGCAATTTGTTGGCTAGAAATTGCCATTTTTAGTACAAAAAAGTTCCGTTTGCCATTTTTTAGCCAAAAAATTATAACTCAGGCCGGCTCAAGAAAATACTGGCCGGTCTCGGGCTGGTCCTACCAAATTTGGGAGCTCGGGGACAGGCCAGGACTGTAGCCGGCTTTGCCTGACCTGGGCCAGGCTTGGACTCGGTCCTGCACACTCCTAGTGATAATACATTACCCAATAAAAAACACTAGTCAGGGGCCGTTTCTCTGCTCTTGAAAAAATTGTCGCGATTCAATTCCTACGAGGAGTTATGACTTAAAGAAGATAAGGTTCAATTTCAAAGGATACCCTTTCAAAGATAGAGCTGTAAACCACCCAGAGAGAACTTTTTTCAAATTTATTTTAGCTCCATCGTGTTCAAGGATCCGAACCCTGCACCTTTATACCTTGGGCGACGATCCTAACCACTTGGCCATGAGGCTGTATTCAAGCATGTCAAAAAAGTTGTCAAGAATGTCTAACTTTGCCAGATTTTCAATAAAATCGTGTTTATTTAAATGATTGATCATAAAACATAAATTCAGGCAATAAATTTTATGCCCCATGGCCAATCGTTTCAATAAACACGATTTTATTGAAAATCAGGCAAAGTTAGACATTTTGACAACTTTTTTGGCATGCTTGAACGCAGCCTTACAAAACCGTTTGCATTCAAATAGAATTTTAAAAATCAGTTATCCCTTGCATATTTTTTGTTTGTTGATGGTATTGATATTTAAAAAATTCAGAGCTAAGAAAATTGAGGAAACCAAAAAGAATCAATTTCCCTATTTAAAAATTAAAAAACCGGAATTTTTTCCATTAAATCAACTCAAAAAGTTGAGCCACCAAATCACAATAATAAATAAATGATTCGAGAGGAAAAGAATGCCACCACTTGAATCGAACAAAAATTAAACACCATCAAAAAATTATAAAATTTCATCAGAGAGACAGTAGAGTTTTGAGAGCCGTCGTTGGGGTTGATCTAACAAGGCTAAATACGAGGAGGTATGTTTTCAAGGTCTCCTTCTTTCTTTCTTCGCTTAGCAAACAGTCTCTCGCACAATCGGAAGAGAAGAAGAAAGCCTCGGTGATAGATCTCGACTGTCAAAATAAGAAGTAGCACACTTGCATATTGGGCGTATGATGAACTTTTGTGATTTAGAAAATGACATCAACAGCGAGAGACAAAAGGCAAGAGGCTGACTCATCAATTGGCTCGTAATTTTAGACACAACTCGAGAATAGAATCAACTAAAACATTCCAATGCATGTAATAGGTCATCGTTTCGATCAATCTATAGACAGCAAGTTTTCCGATCGCATTTTAGTTCGTTTTCGCTTTAATATACCCACCCTTTCCCTGAATCAGGGTCAAATGAGCGTTTTCGCTCTCTGAGAATCTGTATAATAGATCACCGTCTCGATAAATCTTAGACAGCAAGTTTTCTGGCAAAAATTCGAATTTTAAATCATCTTCTTTTCAGTATACGCACCCCTTCCCTGAATCAGTCAAAATAAAAAGAAGTACAGTCGCCACTCCATATAGTGACATCTCTAAATAATGACACTCCCTTCAATTCCATATAGTGACCCTCCCCCCCGGAAATACAAATGTACAAAAAAGATGCAGACTACATTGTATTTTTCTTTTAAAAATTCTATATAGTGACACCCCCCTCCAATTCGATATAGTGACCCCTCTCTTGGGGTGTCACTATATGGAGCGGCGGCTGTAGCACACTTGCATATTGGATGTATGATGAACTTTTGTGATTTGGAAAATGACATCAAGAGCAAGAGACAAAAAGGCAAGAGGATGACTCATCGATTGGCTCGTAATTTTGGACACAACTCGAGAATAAAATCAAATTTTTTTAATCACAAGTTTAGGAATTTTTTAGTTGGACTCATATGAAGTAAAATAAAAAACCTAAAGCATAAGCCTAGTCTTACCTATCACAAATTTTTTGCATAAGCTAAAAATTTGTGATAGGTAGCTTTTTCTGCGAAGCATCCTGTTATAACAATTCTGTAGGTCCCCTGGGCTGTTTCTCATGTCTGGTCCTGGTTTTTTCTTCTTTTTTCATTTTTCTCCTTCCAATTTTGTCCGCACTCATAAGAACGTGCAAATTGCATTCTTGTTTATCGACCATTAGTTGTTTTTATGAAAATAAAAATAGATCAATCTTATCGGAAGGAATCGTCCGATTCTCAAAAGGCAAAGGTCGAATGATTTTTTTCCAATTTTTATATATTTTTTCAAAAAGTTAAGTCAACAAGTTTGGAGCTACTATACAATAGGGATAAAAAATTTTCAAAAATGTTTTCTGAAAATAACCCCTCTAGAGGTAAAAAAAAACATGCATGGAATCTGAATTTGAAATTTTTTAATAGTGCGTTTATAGAGGGACCATAACAAACATTTTTGATACTTTTTTCAAAATCTAGGAGACCAAGTTTGTGATGTTTACTTGTAAGCCTAAGCCTAGTAAGCTTAAGCCTAAGCATAAGCCTCTTCATTCAAAGCCACTTATTTTTGAACATTTATTCATTTTTCAGAGCTACTACACAATAGGGGAGCCACCCACGTGAAAATTTTTTCAATTTTTTTCTGTAAATGACCCCTCTAGGAGTAAAAACATGTGGGGAATTTGAATTTAACATTTTCGAAGCGAAAAAACGCTTTCCTGATTCAGGGAAGGCTTGTGCATTGAAGCGAAAAGTCACAAAGATCGCATTTTTGCGACTTTTCGCTTAAATACACACTTTTTGCGAGAAAATTGTATGATTTACAAACTTGTATCATCTGACCATACTTGTTTGATTCGATCGATACAAGTATGCTATTCCTGGTTTCCCAAATATGCTATTTCCTGGCTTCTCTCTGTCTGTTAGATGAGCTATTTTTGTGAGAAAATTTCTACATTTTCATTTGAGACTGGCCATTTTCACTTTTCGACCGAAATTTTATATTTTTTATATGAACTTTTTAATTTTGAAAGATGCGCCATTTCGACTTGTTGTTTTTGGCCAGTAAAAAGCATGAAGTTCACGTGAATTTTTGACCCCTTTTCAAATTGCCTTCATTTATTTTTTAATTGAATTTTTGATGATCTTAAAAGAATATTTGCGCCGATTATAGATTCTTCAAAAATGGCTGCAAAATATCTAAGAACGGATCTTCTAGAATATCAACCTGCTTCAAATTTGGAATTTAACAGCCAGGTAATTTTTTACAGGGTGGCGCAAAAAGTGGTTTTTTTACCCAAAAATTGTTTCTTCTAAAAAAGACCCATATCATGGAAAAACAGGGGGAGAGGGGTCTGGTGCTAGGTTGGGTCTGAAATTTTCAAAAATTTGCCTTGGTCTCCTTTATGTTTTTTTGCAAATTTTTCAAAATTTTGAGGACCAAAAAAAGAACCAACCCGGTCGCTCTGAGGCCGGATTGGTCCTATTTTTGGCTTTTTTGCCGGATTGGTTAGGGAGGAGACTTCCCCCCCCCTTTATGAATGTATGACCCATATGGGGGTAATTTTATGCTGGGAATCGATTGCGTGTGTTCCTGAACCCGGAAAATGCTTTCTTGGCCCTGATTCAGGGGAAAAGGTGAACTTTTGAAGCAAAAATTGTCATTTTCTTCAAATCACTTTCTAGGGGTAATTTTATGCGTGAAAGTGATTTTGAAATGAGGAATATCATCTTTATGCATTAGGGAATCGTTTTATGCTTTGAAAGCGTGTGCAATCGCTTAAATTACCCCTTGAAAGTGATTGCAGAAAATGACCATTTTCGCTTCAAAAATCCAACATTTCCCCTGAATCAGAGTCAGGAAAGCATTTTCTTGGTTCGAGAATGAGCGCAATTCATTCCTCGAATAAAATCACCCCAGGGAGGTCATTTTTAGAAAAATAAATTTTCAGCTAAAAAAGCCACTGGTTTTGCGCCACCTTGTAAATAAAAAATTTGATTGTTGTCTTCTCGAGTGCGTATTTGCTAAGGTAAAAAATCATGAAATTCACATGAATTTTCATCTAGCCTAATTATTTTTTTGACCGCCTTCAATGTTGACCTTTCGATGGGCATTTCTTTATTTTTATGGAGTTTGTAACGTTCGGTCTTCAAACAAATTATTTGTTGGTGTTAGAAAAGAAAATTTTTTTTTACTGCTAACAAATTACTAGTTTTCAACTTTTTTAAAATGGGAACTAAATTTCTAAGAGCGGATCTTGTAAATTTTCAAAAAAATGCAAATATGGACGTTGACAACCAGGTAAATTTCAACAAATGCTCTATACATGATGAGTAAAAAAACCATTTTTTGTGAAAATTTTTCAAAAATTTTTTTTCAAAAATCACCTATATTCTGTTTCAGCGATCGGACAAAAAAGTTGGATGCAGCGTAGCAAAGTGGTACAAGGAGCTGACCGTCCGATCTGGCAAGTTAAGCAATGTTGGGCCCGAAGGTTCGATCCCATTAGGGCACGAATTTTGATCTTCAAAAAAACTTTTCTTACAAACAATGGAGTTTTTTGAAGATCAAAATTTGTCCCTAGTGGGATCGAACTTTCGGGCCCAACGTTACTTAGCTTGCCAGATCGGATGGTCGGCTCCTTGGACCACTTTGGTACGCTGGTGACACTATTTTTTCATGAACATTTTTGTAAGAAATAGAAAAATCAATTTTTTTACCTATTTTTACTTAAATCTTGATGTTTTTCAAGAAATTTATTTTTTTTATTTTTTACAAAAATTTTCATGAAAAAATAATATCACCGTCGTGTTTTTCGCATAAAATTACCCCTAGGCAAAAATTTTCATCAATTTTGGACGATGCAAAAAGATTTGGCTCCAAGCGGGATTGAACCTGGGTCTTCAAACTCGAAGTCTGTGATACTATCCACTAGGCTATGCTTCAATTTTTTTTAGATCAAAGATATGATGTCGAAGGGTAAAAAAATTTACCATTTCGGTTTTGGCGAGTCACCTTTTCCTGTACCCGAAGTTTTCAGACAAGGTTTGATCAAATCTGCACATCGAAACGAATACTTGTCGGTACAAGGTAAATTTTTTCAACAAAAAATCCAAATTTTTCCAAAAAATAAAATTTTCATGCATCAATCGGGAGTCAAAATTTTAAATATACAAGGAAAACTAGAAAAGTAAAAAGTTTCTACTATTTTAGGCCTCTTATCTCTCCGCGAAAAAATCATCTCCTTCCACAAGAAATATGAAGATTTTGACCATTTTTCTCCACATGATATTCTGCTTGGCGCTGGCTCCAAAGAACTTATCTATCATTCCATGAATATTTTTGGAGGCGGTAATTTTTTGGCCAAAAAAAATTAATTTTTGAAAAAAATCGAATTTTAGAAATTTTATTGCCATCACCAGCCTGGACTTCGTATGCTCCACAGACGACGTTGAGTTCGAAAAAATGGATTAACGTAAATACGGATTTCGAGAACAAATTTTGCCCCACGGGGCAACAAGTTGAAAAGGTAGAAATTTTTGAAGAAAAAAATTTAATAAAAAAATTCAATTTTGGGTTATTGAAACGAAAACATGAATCAGAATTTTCGTTGCAAAAATCGATTTAAAAATTCAAAAAAGTTTGTGTAATACAACGAAAACATTACACAATTCAAAATTTCAAACGCAATTATCGTCAAAAACTACAACGATTCAGAACATGCCGTAAAAACAAAAAATGCTCCATTTTTCATGTACTTTCCGAATATCAACAAAAATGGCAACTTTTTTCTCACTAAGCTGGTCAATAACAATTTTTCACTTAAAAAAATTTTGTAAAAAAGTAAGAAATTTTTCAAAATTCTAGGCCATCCTTCGTGGCTCTCCAGATCTCCCAAAAATGCTAATTTTAAACTCTCCAAACAACCCAACTGGTTTGACTTATACCGAAGAACAAATTCAAGAAATCGCGTTAGTAAACGTTTTTACCCTGAATCAGGGTCACAAGAGAACGAAAATTGACAAAGTTGAATTTTTTTAGACAAGTGTGTCGAAAACACAAAGTTGTGGTTATCAGTGATGAAATTTATGCTAGATTGAGTACAGTACCCTTCACCAGTATTTCTCAGGTGTGTTGATTTTGAATCACTGCTATTAGATATATCGGCAAAATGATAGCTCAGTGGCAGTGCGTGATCATCGTTGGAGTTTGGATCACAGGTTCAAATCCCGAGCAGTTCCAAAAATTTTTGCATTTTATGAAATTTCCATGAACATGCAAAAAAATTTGGCATAGACAAATTTGTCAAAAAAAATTTTGCGATACTCAGCCCCCCTAATTATTCATAGATCCTGAATTTTTTTAGTATTACCCAGAAGGAACAATAGTAACAAGTGGATTCTCCAAATGGGCTTCTTTGGGAGGATGGAGAGTAAGTTTGAAAATTTTTGTTTATTAATACGAAATTTTCCACCTTGAGGCAGGCTATGCACTATTTCCCCGTGAACTAGGACGACTTCGCGAAGCGGTGGCTTCAGCTGGCAGTCATTCCTTTACATGCCAACCTTCACCGATACAACATGCTCTAGTGTATGGTCTCGATGATCTAGATGCCCTGGATGAATATATTGTGAAAACTCGGTCAGTGATGGATACTGTTGGGAGATTTTGCCATCGGTGAGATTTTTGCACAAAAAATTAATACTTGTAATTCCCCCAAAGGTAGGCCCTTTAAATATGAATTTTAGAGAGCTAAAAGAAGTCGGTGTCTCTGCCAACCAACCAGAGGGAACCTATTATTTCATGCCGGATTTCGCGGTGTGCCGTTCTCAAACCATTCCAGATGGTACTGCCCTCTGTAAAAAGCTCCTCAAAGAAGCTAATGTCGCAGTAAGCCATCAAAAAATTTTTCGCCCCACCAGTAATGATGCTGAAAGTTACAAAGTGTTACAATGTTGTCACCGATAAATATGCAAATTTTGAGCACGATATAGTTTGTTCATAATAACAAAGATGGTAAATTCATCACCATTACCACAATGAACAAATTATATCGTGCCCAAAAGTCACATATTTATGCTAAGTGACAAAATTGTCGCTTTTTGTAACTTTGAGTATCGCTCTAATCCAACCTTTTTTATAGCTCATGCCATGTGATCCCCATTACAACCGACCACCTGGCGAGCTAACCACAAGATTTGCGTTTGTAAATTTTGATGGTACAGAAGCAATGAAGAATGTACCCCTTGAAGGATTTGAAGATGATGAAGAAGAAAGTGGATTTGTGCAGAAATATTGCACACCAGTTGCTGGTGGAGTTAAAGCGATAAAAGAATGGGTTAAGAAAAACAAAACGCCGATTAAGCCGTATTATTGAAAAGAAGTGCATTTGTTTTGTGAAATTATTTATTTTTTATGAATAACCAATAAAACAAAATAGATAAAAACGGCTCTAGGATTTTCAACAATTTTTCACAATGATCGGATATTCTCCACTTTCCCATGGTCAAAAGGTTATCAAGGAATGTTTCGGCTTCTTCTTAGCTTCTCGCTCAGGCTATGTCAGTGCAAATACACTTCGCTCGGTTAGAGGTGGCAAGCTTCATATCTTCAATCAGGTAATCTTTAAAGTTAGGGACGGGTACGATCCTACGTCGTGTAGTTTTCATAAGTTATCAGCTCGGATCTTTCATGGTGTTGATGGATGTTTACATTCTCAAGACCTTCTCTGGTCGAGAGAATGATCTTTGAAAGAGATGAACTTTATGCTAATTAAGCATTCACCGGCATCTACTATCATAGAAAATATACAAGGGCATGTATAACCATTATATTTAATAATTCAACTCAATTTTTATTTATAACATTCAAAAAACAAACAAAATGAAAATCATCACAATAAAACATTTCAAATAATCCAAATTAAAGACACAAAACACTGTACAAATATAACAAAAATTCAGTAATTAACTAAAAAGACTATCG
>JAQGBS010000030.1:0-36662 GCA_034698545.1 Acrobeloides obliquus | reverse complement strand
GTTTAGTGAAGTTTATTTGGGGTGCTAAAAAGCTCAGGAAACCCGAGAAAATTGCATTTTTTGAAGGAACCCCATTTTCTGAAAAAAATGGACTCCTGAGCGTTTTAACGTGGACTTGGCTCAGTGGTAGTGCTCCCCGGATTCGAATCTAATGGTCGCGGGTTCGAATCCCATCTGAGTCGATTTGATTTTGCATAATTTACGTAAATTTACATGTAAATTTACGTAAATCTACGTAAAGTGCACAACACTAGTTATTTTAGAAGAAGGTATCTAGCGAGACAAATGTGTTTCAAATGTTTAATGAAATGTTTCAATGCTTTCAGATTCATACATCTAGAGAACACGATAAGTTTCCAGAAATATTTTAATTCTATTGCATTTCAATTTAATTACACATAATCATCGCACCAAATAACACAAAACTACGTAATTGTACATCTAAAGAATTTAGCAAATATTATTGCCATCAAACATTACATCTAAAATTCCAAGAAGAGAGAGGAATACAACCGTGAGTAGAGAGAAGACTAGACTAGGGGGCACCTACCAAAAAAGGTCATTTTTCCCAAAAAATATATGGAAATCCTTTTGATTAGAGATTTTTTTAAACCTATTACAAGGCATCTGCTCCCTTACCTACGCGCTGGGGGGAGGGGGTACACAGTGAAAATAACTAGTGAGGAAGGAAGATGTATCCGGATAAATATCATACCTGTGTTATATGTTATTGTACATTTATTCTTCCGGCTTTAGGAATATAGGCTGACAAGGGACCCTCACAGCTTGTGAATTTTCAAATTCAAAATTTTTTCTTAAATTTTATGCCAAACGACTCCTTATGACACAAAATGAAAAACCCCAAGTCACCAGAATTTTATCCTCACACGGTTCGAAACACATACAATAAAACGGCTACATTAGAAAATTAAATTAAACAATTTGGTGAAAAATATAAAAATATTTGTAGCGCAAAATATAAGAATGTGTTATTGTTTATTTTCTCAAAATTTGTGCAAAATCATAACTTCTATGTTTTTGGCCTTTCTGTACGTAAAATTATGACTAAATCAATGTTCGATATTGACTTCTCGAAATCATAATTTCGATCCTCAAAAAAGAGTCAAATTAGAAATTTTAATTACGACACAGCACTAGTATCTTGTCTATATATGTTTGCAATGATAGTGATTTTGATTATTATTTTTATTTATTATTAAATTTTTACAAGTTTTATAATAAATATTTTTCTCTCAAATTTTGATTGTCAAAATTTTATAGGACCAATAAGCCAATATGTCTTCATGACTCCTTTCCCCTAAAATTTTTTATAAATCTTTTTTGTATTACTTGAAATTTTTACCTTGATAAGCTGCTCTCCTCTAGCTTGCGTAATATAGCCACCAATAATTTGAGTTAGAAAATGATTTGCATCAGCAGAAATGTGGATTTGATTGGCTGAAAATTACATAAAATATTATTATCAAAAAGAAAAGAGTATACCTCTGCCATGGCTTTCCATTCTTGAGGCTACATTTACGGTGTCGCCGAATAAACAGTACCTAGGCATAGCTAATCCGACTACACCAGCTACACAACTTCCTGTATGGAAGCCTATTCGAAGGCTGATTTTTTCGTCTAAAAGATTTTTTAGATTTTTCAAAATGTTGAGTTTTTTACAAGCCCTAATCACTTGTCTGAAGGCTGAAAAAAATTTTTTTTAAGTTTACCCGGCAAATGAGATATTGTTATCTGATCCAAACTTTTAATCAAAGCTAAAGACATATCAGCGATATGCTTCACATGGTCATGCCCATTTCTTTTAGGTACTCCCGAAGCGCATAAATATCCATCTCCGATAGTCTCAACTTTATACACATCATAATCTGCTATTATCCCATCAAATAGGGTATACAAATCATTCAACAGGGTTACTACCTTAACATTTTGAACTTCAAAATTGTTGGAAAAGTAAGCTTACTTGAAGAGGAGTGCCTTTTCCGGCAATAGTAGTAAAAGAAACCACATCGGAGAAAAATAAGGTTACACTTGCGAAAGATTCCGGTGGAACGGATTCGCCAAGTTTGAGTTTATCTGCTACTTGTCTAAAAGTTGTTTTGTACACTTTAAATAAGTTTGTGAAAATGAAGCGAAAGGTTAGGAATTTTGAATATTTCAATTTTCCACGAAAAAATTATACTACGCCTCTAAACTATGCACCTTTTTATAGGGTGGGGACCTCAAACTTGCTGCACACAAGTTTCCTTACTTTGGCAACATCCTATACAACAATAAATCCGATTTTCTCTTTTCTTCCACCAATTCTTTTGTCCTCTCTTCCACTTCTGACTCTAAAGTACTAGCATATTGTTCAAGGATGTTAAACACGTGATCCATCAAATTTTGTTTTCTAAATTTGTTTAAAATTTTCAACTTTTTGAATAAAAATGAATCTCCTTACCGATTTTTTACAACAGCTTTCAAAACCGTTTTGATGATTTCAATTTTTGGTCGTTGATGTGGATTTTCATGCCAACAATCTTGAATTAGTGTCAATAATGATGGGTTTAGGCCACGTACGGCGGGTTCTAATATTGGCCGAAATGGTCTTGGGTCTCTTCTTTTAACCCTCATAATGATATCTAAACAATTTTTTACAAGTTTGCCTAATTTTTTTCTAGCTCACCTGTAGCACTTCTTTCTTCGTTCACTAATTGCCATGCTGGCTGTAAATTTATTATTTCAGAACAAACTATTGCAAAACTATAAATATCTGTAGCTTGAGTTCTTTCTATATATGGATCCCGGATTATTTCTGGCGCTGACCATAAAAAATCTAGAAATTTTCTTCCTCGTTTACGACAATAAGCACAAATTAGCTAAAATACCTTCTGCTTTTTGATTTGTATATCGTCGTAATGAAGTAAGCCCAAAACTAGTAAGTTTAATTTCCCAGCGGTCATTGATTAGGCATGTGGAAGATTTCAGATTTCCATGAAACTGAATTGGAGACTTGTGGATGTAGGATAGACCCTGAAAATTATAAAAGAAGAATAGTTGATACAAAGATAGGCGTACTTCACAGATGTCTCGTATCAAAGAAAATATGAAGAATGCGTCCATGTTTACTGTATTTCCTAGGATAATATCCTGAAATTTGTGTTTTTATAATTTATAACTGAATATCGAGCGCCTGATGTGCTTCCGAGCTATTTAGACACATACATATCACGTTTATATATACGAAGAGTATGCTAATTGTCTTACTTTTAAACTTCCTCTAGTGCAATACTTCCATACAGAAAGATATAAATCTCCATCTATAGACAATCCAATAAATTTGTTTAAGTTATCATGATCTCTTTGACGCATCTAAAAACCTTCCGTCCTTTTAGGATATAATTTCTAAGCTTTGGAAAAAAGTTTTTTTTTGCGACTTTTACAGATTTTATTTCATGAAATGTACCTGTCGAATCTCGGCTATATCATGTTTTCCCAAAACACTGTTCATTTCATGTTTTTCTACTACAACTTCTTCTTTATTAAGAAGTTTAAGTTCAAAATGTGTCCAAATGTGTCTAGATGACTGCCTTGATTTTGAAGACAACATGCTTGTTTGTAAAGAAATGGCGCTTTCAAACTTGTCAAATTTCTAAAAATTTTGGGAATTTTTAAATAGGAGAAGGAAAAAAGCGCCGCAGGCGAAAAAAAGTTTCGCGGTTGTATTTTTTATTTCAAAATTTCATGATTTTAACAGAACCAAAAAATGATCTGTGCAAAAAATTGAAGTTTTAAAGGACCAGTCCACTCGGAAAAAAGTTGTCATAATTTGTATATATTCTAAAATTTCATGAAAAATGGAGAATTTTTTTACGACATGTTTTGAATAGCTGATGGTTTCGAGATAATTGCATGTGAAGTTGTGATTATTTATTACAACGTAAACATGTACGCGCATAAAATTTAAAATTTAATACTTGCCATATTTATGCGAATTTTTCTTTAAGCAAAATTTGGTTATTATCTCACCAGGAGGGGAATGAGGAGGTCAGGATTTTTATAAACATCAGTTACTGGATACCAATTATAAATATTATTAGGGAAGGGGCAAAAGTTTCATACCACGCGTTCAAAAGTTTCAGAAATATTATCGACGTATTTTTCATCTACTAGTTATTTTCTGATACTAGAAATGAAAAATATGTCTATCGTATTTTTGAGACTTTTGGCCAACTTTCTGAAACTTTTGCCCCCCCCCCCCAATAGTTTATATTGGTAAAATTTTTGTTATGTGTTTTATTACATTTTGATTTGTTTAAACAAATAAATGATAATGTTAAAAAATTATGAGAAAAAATCATAAAAATTCGATTAAAAAATTCGAAAATTTTGTTCCGATCCCTAAAGTTCCGGTCATTTTGGCTGTTTCGTTCCGGACATTGGATCTATTCCCAAACGCCCTGCTATGGATTCGCCTCATTTAAAATTTTTTTAAATAAGATAAAATTTAATTTTGAATAATTTTTCTTATTCAACTCTTACATTAGGATAAGGTTCTATAGCATTTTTCGGAATCTTCCATAGCCTATCTAGACGT
Organism: Acrobeloides obliquus; assembly: GCA_034698545.1. Taxonomy (NCBI): domain Eukaryota; kingdom Metazoa; phylum Nematoda; class Chromadorea; order Rhabditida; family Cephalobidae; genus Acrobeloides; species Acrobeloides obliquus. Next base: position 32,065 of record JAQGBS010000030.1, on the reverse strand, counting down.
TCTTTTTCTTTTTGTCTCATCCTAAATATTTTTTACATCATTTTTCATGATTTCCATTTCTCGAAAGTTCTCCTAGAGATTAGCAATTACCTAATTATATAGATTACACTTGCCAAGAAAAATAGTATAAACAATCCAATTCCAATAAAGCCAACAATGAACCAAAGTTTATATTTGGTGAAAGTATCTATCGGGCATTTCTCATTCAGGAAACCGCAAGCAGGTTCAACTAGGGGTTGTACACCATTGAAGTTTTTCCAAATCGTTGTGCTAGCATTTTCATACAGTTTTTCTATTACATACTAAAAGGATTGTTTAAATTTCACTTGCAAAGCGTGTTTTAATTCATAAGAGTTTTATAGTCGTCTCACGAGAAGATTGTACAAAGGTTGACACGAGGAAATTCGAAATTTTAAAAACGAGTCATGCCTCATCTTAACTAGTAGACACATTTAAAGATAGCCCTTACCGTTCCATTAACCATGCTAATAATTAGATAGTCATTAGTATTAGTGTTATTAAAAGGATAGCTTGAAAAATAATATCCACTCACTCTAATGTTTTCTAGTATCGTAACGTTTCCGGAGACACCTAAATAAAATAAAGGCTTGGTTTCAGAAACAAACTAAAGATCTGCGGTCCTGCGGACTCGTTTCTGGAACCTCGGCAAGAATGAACATAAGATCTACGAAAAAGTCGTTTACAAGCTTCTTTGATTTTACGATAAAGTTTTTTAGGAGAATCGAAAAAACTAGCGAAACCTTGAGTAAAGTACTTGTATTCATATTTGATTTTTACAGTGTCTTAGAATTTAAAGTTCACCTTCATAAAAGCCCTTCGCATTCTCTGACACAATAGCCCCATTATTCAAGGAACTTGATAGATCACTTATGTCGCTCATAGAAGAATTGAGAGCTTTTATAAAAATATAAAAGGCATCATGCAGATAAGGCGCAAATTCAGACTCCTAAATTCCATTCAAAAAATTAAATATTGTGAAGACCTTTGTTTTACCGTTGGATCATCGTTAAAGCAATCAGCGCAATTCCAGGGTGATGATGCCATTCTCTGGATGGCTCTAATGTTAAACTCAATTAAAGTCGCCGCATCTTGTTGTATAATGTTGAGCTTTAAAAATTTGCAACATGACAAAAGAACGAAAATTGATCAAAGTGTTAGAGCAATGACCTGGTACGCTGGAGGTCGCGGGTTTGAGCCCAGCCTTTTCATAAATTTTGCCCATATGTCGGAGTTGTTAGGATCCACCACCTAACTTATAAGGTCATTGAAAGAAAAAATAGTCCACTAACTACATTCGTAAAGCTCTTTTTGGTTTTGGTCTACTTTGATCGGTCCATATAATGACAGGGATGAGCCGACATACCTTATGCTTAGAAAATTCAGTGTTTTGGGCCCATTTTCACTCTCTGAAAATGTTGAAAAAAATTACTTTAAAACTTTTTTCATAGACAGCATTAAGTTTGAAACCAACAGTACTGTTATATGTATTGCTAACTACTTCTTTTACAGCACTCGCATTTGTATGCATACTTTCCAGTCCTAAAACATATTTGTAAAAGTCAGGCACGTAACCAGAATCTAGTTTCGGGGCATACCGGGTAAGAAGGAAGAGCCTTCCCCCTTCCATCCACTATCTCATCAAAGGGTCCATTGCCCCTATCCCCTACTATGTGCATGTAAAAGTAATGTTTTCCTAGTAACCTACGCTTTTGAGTTAGCCTATAATTAAAAGCTTGTTTATAATTTTATAGCCAATATTTAAAAATGACGTACCATTGTCTAGCATGTCCACTTGTGGAAATATATAAACATATTCATTATTAGCCATGCTTTTATCATATAAAGAAATAAGGAATTTTTGTTCTATAATCGGATCATCAAAACACAGCACTGCTACTAAAAAGTTAGCGTCAAACCACGCATTCAACAAATGTCTCCAAGTCACCAATCCTATTTTGGTGGTTTTTGGCCGGCAGAAGGACGGTTAAATCCTGGTTGCTAGCGCCGCTATGGTGTGAAGGGCCGAGACAAACCTGTGCTAGGCCAGGTCGGCCATGTTGTCTTGCCTTGTGAACTCATTTTCGAGAAAAAAAATTTTCATCACAAAAAGTGTGCAAGTCGACTTTTACAGAAATCGTGTTATAAATTCTTACTTCTCGATCTACTAGCTACATTATCCAAAATATCAAGGATATCTTTATCCGACGTAGTTTGGTCTATTTGTCTTTTATAAGAGAAAGTGCATTGGGAATCTGAATTTATAAATTGCTAAAAATTAGAGTTTTCATTTGTAAGAAAATTTATAAATTACTTCAAATTCTTTAACAAACGCTGAACAATAAACGTCACCATTTGTATCATATTGAAAGATAAAAGAAAAATAGTCCCAGCCAAAATGATTTAGAGCTTGGCAAATGGCAGAACTTAGGCTAAAAATGGGAGTGTGAAGGTTTTTTATATTGATTTGTAAGCATTAATTTCAAGATGGTCCCCTTACTCTTTATAAGTAGGCAAGACATCGATGGCTGTAGCAAAATAATCGGCGTTAGAAAATTGGCTAGAAAAGCAGTTTCCCCAAATAAGTACTGATTTGTTATAATAATTTGAAAGGAAAGCCGCTTGTTCTTGCACTACTAAACAAATTCATTTTCAAATATACAAGTTAGAAAATAACCTTCAGCGCAAGGAGGTGCAATGATCACGTCGACGTTATCTTGAGAAATTAGCTCAAAAGTTTTCCCAGCCGTTTGTGGTGCATCACAGCCGATATTTTTCCAGATAAAGCTAAAGGTATAAAAGTTATTTTTTTTTAAATGAACTATAAAATAGTGATGCCCAAAGTTATAAAAAACAAATATACGAAATTTGCTTTCTCGACAAGAAATTTCTGTTACCCTATAGAAATTATACCATGTCCAAAATTCGTATATTTGATGCTGATACAAAGCTTTTTGTCACACTTTGAGCATCACTTCTATGAATTACCTAAAATTCACACTTTCAGGTAATAAAGCTTCATTGTAAATTCTATCTAAAGCTATAGACAATGCCCCAGCACTATTCCGATAACTTGCACCTCCAGACGCATCAGATCCATATTCTGGCATTAAAAGGCCTACTTTAATGGTATTTTGTGCCTAGTATTGATTAAAAACTACAATTATGTAAACAGGAAAAGTTTACCATAGCGTTTTGAGGACATAGAACTATCAAAAATTTAGCTAATACAAGGAAAAATAAAAATGCCATACCCAAACTTATTATTAGCATCAATTTTAAAAACATAGGCAATATCAAACAATGTTCGTTTACTCAATATTCAGAAAAACATTTTGTTTTTACAAAATTCTAAGCTATGTCAGAGTTTGAAATTTGTCTATAAGTTTTATAGCAAATAAGCTAACGTGATGAATCAATGGTGCACTTATAGAATGTTTTCAAAATTGCTATAGAACAAGTAAGTTTGTATGAACATCTTAATTCTATAGTTTCTGATTTAATTAGTACGTATTCATGGTTGCATAAATCTCATAATTCTCTACACTTTAGAAAATATCAGAGGAAGTAAAGTTCTCTCGGTCTGCCACCGCACCGTCCGATCTTGCAAGTTAAGCAAAGTTGCCGAGGCGTTAAGTTCGGTTTCAGAAGCCTTGAGCATGTGGAATCCCCTGGCTCTGGGGCGTTGGGCATAGCACAAAAAGCTCCAATAATTTGAGAGTAATTTCTTTGTGGGCTCGCACCCCTCATCCCTTCTAAAAATGAATAGGAAGAGAGAGGTATAGTATACGAAATTTGCGTTAGGATGTATTGTGCAAGGAATAAAAATAAACTTTAAAACTTTATTGAAAATACACAATACATACAAGCATAGGCGTAGCCAGGATTCCGATGGGGCTGAAAGTTAATTCAATAAGTTTTTACTCTGATAAGTTCGGACAGAAAGTCAGACAACATTGAATCATTTTTTTGATAAATTCGGACAGCAAGTTAGACAACTTTGAAATTTTTATTTATTTTTTAGGTAAAAAGTTTTTAGGTAAACATATAAATTTTTATTTGTAAAAATATTATTTTTGTAAAAACTATGAAAATCAATTCAATTAAAATTATATATAAAAATTTTCAATCAAACTTTTTTATCTCAAAAATAAAAAAAAATTTCAATGATGTCTGACTTGCTGTCCAAACTTATCAAAGAGTAAAGACTTATTGAAATAACCTTCAGCCCCACCGGCTCCGGATGGGAGGAGATGGGTCCTCGGACCCTTAACGGTGTCACGGGGAATTATGGTGAAGGTTTTGAGGGTGGTGGTCAAAAATAAGTTATTTATGGTAATTTTAGATGATGTTTAGACAAGGTTTTTTATTATTAATTTTTTACAAGTTTTATAATAAACATAATTTTTTTCACTCAAGATTTGTTTGCTATAGAACCAATAAGCCAATATGTCTTCATAACTCCTTTCCCCTAAAATTTTTTATAAATCTTTATTATTTTACTTGAAATTTTTACCTTGATAAGCTGCTCTCCTCTAGCTTGCGTAAAATAGCCACCAATAATTTGAGTTAACAAATGATTTGCATCAGCAGAAATATGGATTTGATTGGCTGAAATTTGCATAAAATATTTATTGTCAAAAAGAAAGGAGTATACCTCTGCCATGACTCTCCATTCTTGAGGCTACATTTACGGTGTCGCCAAATAAACAGTACCTAGGCATAGCTAATCCGACTACACCAGCCACACAACTTCCTGTATGGAAGCCTATTCGGAGGCTGATTTTTTCGTCTAAAAGATTTTTTGGATTTTTCAAAATGTTGAGTTTTTTTGCAAGCCCTAATCTCTTGTCTAAAGGCTGGAAAAAACTTTTTCCTTTGGATGCCCTAAAAAATCTAAGATTTTATCTACACCTATCCGCCTAAACCTGGATGCTAGTATCACTTCTGGATGGAATGTGTGGTGGGAGGGGATAAACTAAATAAAAGTTTACTCGGCAAATGAGATATTGCTATCTGATCCAAACTTTTAATAAAAGCTAAAGACATATCAGCGATATGCTTCACATGGTCATGTTCATTTCTTTTAGGTACCCCCGAAGCGCATAAATATCCATCTCCGATAGTCTCAACTTTATACACATCATAATCCGCTATTATCCCATCAAATAGGGTATACAAATCATTCAACAGAGTTACTACCTTAACATTTTGAAGTAATAAATTTTTGAAAAAGTAAGTTTACTTGAAGAGGAGTGCCTTTTCCGGCAATAGTAGTAAAAGAAACCACATCGGAGAAAAATATGGTAACACTTTCGAAAGATTCCGGTGGGACGGATTCGCCAATTTTGAGCTTATCAGCTACTTGTCTAAAATTCGAATGTTGTTTTTTATGCTTTAAAAAAATTTTTGTGTGAAAATGAAGCCAGAAATTAAGATTTTTGAATTTTCCATGAAAAAATTTCACTGCATCTCTAAACCATGCACCTTTTTGTGGGGTGGGAATCTCAAACTTATTGCACACAAGTTTCCTTACTTAGGCAACATCCTATACAACAATAAATCTGATTTTCTCTTTTCTTCCACCAATTCTTTTGTCCTCTCTTCTACTTCTGCTTCTAAAGTACTAGCATATTGTTCAAGGATATTAAACACGTGATCCATCAAATTTTGTTTCCTAAATTGTTTTAAAAATTTTCAACTTTTTGAAAAAAATCTTCATACCGATTCTTTACAACAGCTGCCAAAACCGTTTTGATAATTTCAATTTTTGGCCGTTGATATGGATTTTCGTTCCAACAATCTTGAATTAGTGTCAACAATGATGGGTTTAGGCCACGTACGGCGGGTTCTAAAATCGGCCGAAATGGTCTTGGGTCTCTTCTTTTAACCCTCATAATGATATCTAAACAATTTTCTACAGGTTCTCCTAATTTTTTCTAGCTCACCTGTAGCACTTCTTTCTTTGTTCACTAATTGCCATGCTGGCTGTAAATTGATTATTTCAGAACAAACTATTGCAAAGCTATAAATATCTGTAGCTTGATTTCTTTCCATATATGGATCCCGGATTATTTCTGGCGCTGACCATAAAAAATCTATAAATTTTATTCATTGTTTTATAATAATAACCATAAAGTATATAACTAATCTACCTTCTGCTTTTTGTGTTGAATATCGGCGTAATGAAGTAAGTCCAAAACTAGTCAGCTTAATTTGCCAGCGATCATTGATTAGGCATGTGGAAGATTTCAGATTTCCATGAAATTGAAGTGGAGACTTGTGGATGTAGGATAGACCCTGAAAATTATAGAAGAAGAATAGCTAGTTGATACAAAGATAGGCATACTTCACAGATGTCACGTATCAAAGAAAATACAAAGAATGCGTCCATGTTTACTGTGTTCCCTAGGATAATATCCTGAAATTTGTGTTTTTATTATTTATAAACTGGACATCTAGCGCCTATAGCATTCAATGCATCTGCGGCGCTCCTGAGCTACCTCTGAGCCTCACTCCAAAACGGAGCTTCCGAGCGGCACTCCCGATCGGTTCATCTGCGCTTTTATAGTTCTCTTGAAATTTATGTAACAAGTTTAAGCACATCCAGCGTATTAATCTGCCGAGACATCTTAGTTTGCGTACCACACAAACATACTCGTTTTATATGAGAAGATTATGCAAATTGTCTTACTTTTAAACTTCCTCTTGTGCAATATTTCCAAACAGAGAGGTATAAATCTCCATCTGTAGACAAGCCAATAAATTTGTTTAAGTTATCATGATCTTTTTGAAGCATCTAAAAACTTCTTTCAGCCCTTTTAGATATAATATCTAAGCTTTGTGAAAAAAGTTTTTTTTGCAATTTTTACAGAATTTAATTTCATGGAATGTACCTGTCGAATCTCGGCTATATCGTGCTTTCCCAAAGCACTGTTCATTTCATGTTTTTCTACTACAACATCTTCGTTATTAAGAAGTTTAAGTTCAAAATGCGTCCATCTAGATGACTGCCTTGATTTTGAAGATAACATGCTTGTTTGTAAAGAAGTGAAGCTTTCAAGCTTGTCAAGTTTCTACAAATTTTGAGAATTTTTAGAGAGGGGAGGTGCCCATCTGTATCTCGAAAAAAATTTTTCTAAATTTTTTAAATAGGGGTATTTTGGTGAGAAAAAAAATCAAAAAACACACTCCCAAAGTCTCAAAACCTTTACTTGATCTTGTTTCGAAAGTTGTATACATTATTTGTGATGTGCACGCCCCATTCATTTTCAACGAAAAATATTCTACAATAAAGGTCAAACAAAGATTTTGAGACTTTAGGAGTGCGTTTTTTGAATTTTTCGCACAAAATTAGGGTCATTTTAAAAAACTTAGAAAAAATTTTTTCGAGATACGGAAGGGGCTTTCACCCCCTTTGAGGGGAAGTAAAAAATGCAAAGTTCTCAAATCTGGACTGTTTCTTTTTAAAAATCAAGTTTTCATCAAACAAATTTTTGCCGCGCAGGTCGCGGCGACTAAAAATAAGGTCGACAAAAGTTTACTATTATCCACCCCCTGTCGCGAAATCCTGGCTTTCTATGGATATACCTCCTCTAAAATTGTTTAAATAATGAAAAATTTAATTTTGAATAATTTTTTCTATTCAACTCTTACATTAGGATAAGGTTCTATAGCATTTTTCGGAATCTTCCATAGCCTGTCTAGACGTTCTTTTTCTTTTTGTCTCATCCTAAATATTTTTTACATCATTTTTCATGATTTCCATTTCTCGAAAGTTTTCTTAGAGATTAGCAATTACCTAATTATATAGATTACACTTGCCAAAAAAATTAGTATAAACAATCCAATTCCAATAAAGCCAACAATGAACCAAAGTTTATATTGGGTAAAAATATCTATCGGGCATCCCGTATTCAGAAATCCACAAACAGGTTTAACTAGGGGTTGTACGCCATTGTAGTTTTTCCAAATCGTTGTACTAGCATTTTTATACAGCTTTTCTATTACATACTAAAAGGATTTTTTAAATCTCACTTGCGAAGTGTATTTTAATTTATAAGAGTTTATAGTCGTTTTACGAGAAGATTGCACAAAGGTTGATGCGAGGAAATTCGAAATTTTTAAAACGAGTCATGCCTCATCTTACCTAGTAGACACATTTAAAAGGTAACCCTTACCGTTCCATTAACTATACTAATAAGTAGATAGTTGTTAGTGCTCGTGTTATTATAAGGATAGCTTGAAAAATAATATCCACTCACTCTAATGTGGTCTATTATCGTAACGTTTCCGGAGACACCTAATTTAAGAAAAAAATTCTTGCCGAGGTCCAGAAATAAATCGAACGGTTGGGCCGCAGCGGTCGATTGCGGATCGTTCTGTTTACAGTCGGAGCTCGATATACCGACACCCCTCCGGGATATTTTTTTGAAGAGGATTGTGAAAATACAACGAAATCAAAATCTGGGAGGGGTCGGTATATCGAATTTTCGGGGGGGGGTGTCGGTATATCGAGCGCCGACTGTATTTCTGGAATCAAGCCTTTATTTATCATAAATAAAGGCTTGATTCCAGAAATAAACAGAACGATCCGCGATTGACAGCTGCGGCCCAACCGTCCGATTTGTTTCTGGGACCTCGGCAAGAATGAATAAGATCCCCGAAAAAGTCATTTACAAATTTCTTCGATTTTATGATAAAGTTTTTTTAAGAGAATCTGAAAAAAACTAGCGAAATCCTGTAGTAAAGTACTTGTAGCCATATTTGATTCTTATAATAACAGTGCCTTAAAATTTAAAGTTCACCTTCATAAAAGCCCGCCGCATTCTCTGCCACAATTGCCCCACTGCTCAAGTAACTTGATAGATAACTTATGTCACTCATAGAAGAATTGAGAGCTTGTATAAAAATATAAAAGGCATCATGCAAATATGGTGCAAATTCGTTAGTCTAAATTTCAACAAAAAATTTAAATTATGAAGAGTTTGGTTCTACATTTGGATCTTCGGTAGAGCAATCAGCGCAATTCCAGGGTGATGATGACATTCTCTGGATGGCTTCAATATTAAACTCGGTTAAAGTCGCTGCATCTTGTTGTATAATGTGAAACTTAAAAAATTTACAACATGACAAAAGAGCGAAAATTGGTTAAAGTTAAAAGTGAGTTTATCAGGTCTTCGTTCATGTGAACTTGTAGTCCTGTGGTAACACAATGTCCCGGTACGCAGGAGGTCGAGAACTCGAGTCTCGCCTTTTCATGAATTTTGCCTAGATATTGGAGTTGTTAGGATCTGCCACCTAACTTGCAGGGAAAAAATTAATCCCACTCACTACATTCGTAAAGTTCTTTTTGGTTTTGGTCTACTTTGTATCGGTCCATGTATTGACGCCGGATGAGACGACATACCTTATACTTGGCCCTGCCGGAAATTCAGCATTTTGGACCCATTTTCACTCTTTGAAAATGTTGAAAAAAATTACTTCAAAACTTTTTTCATAGACAGCATTAAGTTTGAAATCAATAGTACTATTATAAGTATTGCTAACTACCCCTTTTACAGCACTTGTATTTGTTTGTTTACTTTCCAGTCCTAAAAAATATTTGTAAAAGTCAGGTACTTAACAAGATCTAGTTTGGAGCATACCTGCCAAGGAGGAGGAGCCTCCCCCCCCATCTACTATCTCATCAGAGGATCCCTTGCCCCTATCCCCTACTATGTGCATGTAAAAGTAATGCTTTCCTAGTAGCCTACATTTTTGGGTTAGCCTATAATTAAAAGCTTATTTGTAATTTTGTAGCCAATATTTAAAAATTACGTACCATAGTCTAGCATGTTAACTTTTGGAAAAATATAAACATATTCATTATTAGCCATATTTTTATCGTATAAAGAAGTAAGGAATCTTTGCTCTACAACCGAATCATCAAAACACAGCACTACTACTAAAAAGTTAGAAAATGTTAGAGTCAAACCACGCACTTAAACAATTGTCTCCAAGTCACATCCGGCCTTGTCTCCTTTCAGGCGACTCAATTTTTGGTGCCAGATCAAAACGGTCTTAGAGCTGGTCTATCTGGCACGGTCAATAATAAGTTATCCACCGGCTTAGGCTATATCGGTCATAGCCCATACACACCACTTCAGTGACGTATGCAGAAGGATCGGCAAGGGGGGAGCACTTCCCCAAAAAGGCCATTTTTCCCCCAAAAAACATAAGGGGCCCTTATGTGTATGATTGTTTTTTTGCCCACTAGAGGAACATCTGCCCCCCCCCCTCCCGCCTACGTCCCTGATTTATTGGGAGAGGAAGAGTACTTCTTCAAAAATGGCCCTAAATCTATAAATGCTTACTTCTCGATCTACTAGCTATATTATCCAAAATATTAAGGAAATCTTTATCCGACGTAGTTTCGTCTATATGTCTTTTATAAGATAAAGTGCATTGAGAAGCTGTATTTATAAATTGCTAAAATTAGGGTTTTCATTTTAAAGAAAATTTATAAATCACTTCAAAGTCTGTATCAAACGCTGAACAATAGCCCCTAGCGTCACTATTTGTATCATATTGAAAGATAAAAGAAAAAGAATCCCAGCCAAAATGATTTAGAGCTTGGCAAATGGCAGAACTTAGGCTAAAAATTGAAAATTCATTAAATTCTGCTATTTTCTTTAGTTACGAGATGGTCCCTTACTCTTTATAAGTAGGTAAGACATCGATTGTTGTAGCAAATAGGTCGGCGTCAGAAAATCGGCTATCAAAGCAATTTCCCCAAATAAGTAGCGATTTGTTATAATAATGTGCAATATAAGCCGCTTGTTCTTGCACTTCTAAACAAGCTCATTTTAAAGTCAAAAGTTAAAAAATAACCTGCTTCACATGGAGGTGCAATGATCACGTCGACGTTATCTTGAGAAATTAATTCAAAGGTTTTTCCAGCCGTTTGTGGTGGATCACAGTTGAAATCTTTCCAAATAAAGCTAAAGTTATAAAAGTTATTTTTTTCAAAATGGCCTATAAAATAGTGATGCTCAAAGTTACAAAAAGTGACTCAAATATGCGAATTTTGATTTGCCTTCATGAAAATTTTTTGTTACTTTTGTCACCTATAAGAAGTTACCATGTCCAAAATTCGCATATTTGATGCTGGTGGCTTGCCAGTTTTTGTCACACTTTGAGTATCACTACTATGAAATACCTAAAATTCACACTTTCAGGTAATAAAGCTTCATTGTAAACTCTATCTAAAGCTATAGACAATGCCCCAGCACTATTCCGATAACTTGCACCTCCAGTCATATCAGATCCATATTCTGGCATTAAAAGGCCTACTTTAATGGTATTTTGTGCCTAACATTAATTAAAAATTGCAATTATATAAACAGGAAAAGTTTACCATAGCGTTTTGAAGACATAAAACGAACAAAAATTTTGCTGATACAAGGAAAAATAAAAATGCCATCTCCAAACTAATTATGAACATCAATTTTTAAAACATAACAATCAAACAATGTTCGTTTATTCAATATCAGAAAGACATATTTGTCTTTACAAAACTCCGGGCTATGCCAGAGTTAGAATTTGAAATTTTTTTATAAGTTTTATAGCAAATAAGCTGAATCTTTGGTGCTTGATCGAATGTTTTCAAAGCTCATTTGCTATAGAACAAGTAAATTTATAGAAAACATTTGAATTCTATAGTTTTTGATTTAATTAGTACGTATTCATCGTTCCAGGAATCACATACTTTTCTACTAGTTAGAGCTAATTGAAGAGTGATCTATTCTAACTTTATTGGAGAGTGATTAACAAAGAAGATCATTTTTTCTCGCCTCATACTGACACGAAAATTGTATAATGGTGGAAGATGGAGCGTTTGGGAGGAGGATGGTTGGGCGGAGAGGGGGTTGAGGAAGGGAGGTGGACATGGAAGAGAATCTCTAATGGCTTTGAGATAATCAAGTTTGAAGTTGGCGATTTTTGAAATTTATTTTGAATTTTCCGCCAAGACCCTGAATCACTGTCATCATTTTCACTTTTGGCCAAAACTTTGCGCGCCGTAGGCTGAAAAAACCTGGTGCCCATCTTTTTTGCACTCCAGCTACTATAATCGATTCACTTTAAATATCTCTCTCTATGGCACAATTCTGTTAAAAATGGATATTTGATTTTGTTATGTTAATTTGATATAAAATACTGTGAACAAACTGAGCATTACCAAATATTTTTATTTATTATTAAATTTTTACAAGTTTTATAATAAACATTTTTCTCTCAAAGTTTGTTTGTCAATATTTTATAAGACCAATAAGCCAATATGTCTTCATAACTCCTTTCCCCTAAAATTTTTTATAGAAAATCTTTTTTGTATTACTGTAAATCTTTACCTTGATAAGCTGCTCTCCTCTAGCTTGTGTAATATAGCCACCAATAAATTGAGTTAACAAATGATTTGCATCAGCAGAAATATGGATTTGGTTGGCTGAATTTTGCATAAAATATTATTATCAGAAAGAAAAGGATACCTCTGCCATAACTCTCCATTCTTGAGGCTACATTTACGGTGTCGCCAAATAAACAGTACCTAGGCATAGCTAATCCGACTACACCAGCCACACAACTTCCTGTATGGAAGCCTATTCGGAGGCTGATTTTTTCGTCTAAAAGATTTTTCGGATTTTTCAAAATGTTGAGTTTTTTACAAGCCTTAATCACTTGTCTAAAGCCTGGAAAAAAATTTTTTCCTTTGGATGCCCTCAAAAAATTTATGGTTTTATCTCCACCCATCCCACCTAAACCTGAAGGTTAATACCACTTCTGAAGGGAATTTGTGAGGGGGAGAAGAATAAACTAGACTAGCAGGACGATGCGCCTTAGAATAAAGAATAATAGCTTATTCTTGATGCCAAGCTAGAGGAAAAGGTGCTGAAGACACCTCTTCCTCTAGCTAGAAGCAGGGCCTCATGATCAATATTGCCCTCATGATTAGAACGACATATATGTTGCGCCTGACCCTGAATTTCGATTCTGATTCGAACGCTCGATTCTGAACTAAATCAGATCGGGCGTCCGAATCAGAGTCGGGCAAAATTCAGGATCGGGCGCAACATATATATCGGGGGGTACCCGACCCAAAAGCCCTATATATGGGGTGGGGTATAGAGCTCTAGAGGAATCAGGGAACCAAAATTTTTAAAAACAACTTAAGCTGTTAGTCTTAAAACGATGAGAGGAGTAGAATGGGTACTATAAAGTAGGATTCCTGTCCCGATCCAACACAGCCCTTTTTATATTGCATCCATGCGTGATCATGGTGGGTATCAGCATGATATGGTACTCGATCGACTTCTTTCATCAAGATGAGTTGATTGGGATCGATATTGATGCAATTGAAGTGAAGGGAAATGTTTTGTAGAATTACAGACGGACATAAGACAGATTAAGGGAGTAAGGATAAAAGTTTACTTGGCAAATGAGATATTGTTATCTGATCCAAACTTTTAATCAAAGCTAAAGACATATCAGCGATATGCTTCACATGGCTATATCCATTTCTTTTAGGTACTCCCGAAGCGCATAAATATCCATCTCCGATAGTTTCAACTTTATACACATCATAATCCGCTATTATCCCATCAAATAGGGTATACAAATCATTCAACAGGGTTACCACCTTAACATTTTGAAGTAACAAATTTTTGGAAAAGTAAGTTTACTTGAAGAGGGGTGCCTTTTCCGGCAATAGTAGTAAAAGAAACCACATCGGAGAAAAATATGGTAACACTTTCGAAAGATTCCGGTGGGACGGATTCGCCAATTTTGAGCTTATCTGCTACTTGTCTAAAATTCGAAAGTTGTTTTTTACACTTCAAACAAGTTTGTAAAAATGAAGTCAGAAATTAAGATTTTTGAAATTTCAATTTTCCATGAAAAAATTTCACTACGCCTCTAAACTATGGACCTTTTTGAGGGGTGGGAATCTCAAACTTGTAGCACTCAAGTTTCCTTACTGTGGCAACATCCTATACAACAATAAATCCGATTTTCTCTTTTCTTCCACCAATTCTTTTGTCCTCTCTTCCACTTCTGACTCTAAAGTACTAGCATATTGTTCAAGGATGTTAAATACGTGATCCATCAAATTTTGTTTCCTAAATTTTTGAAAAATTGTCAACTTTTTGAACAAAATCAATCTCCTTACCGATTTTTTACAACAGCTTTCAAAACCGTTTTGATAATTTGAATTTTTGGTCGTTGATGTGGATTTTCATGCCAACAATCTTGAATTAGTGTCAATAATGATGGGTTGAGGCCACGTACGGCTGGTTCTAAAATCGGTCGAAATGGTCTTGGATCTCTTCTTTTAACCCTCATAATGATATCTAAACAATTTTCTACAGGTTCTCGTAATTTTTTCTAGCTCACCTGTAGCACTTCTTTCTTTATTCACTAATTGCCATGCTGGCTGTAAATTTATTATTTCAGAACAAACTATCGCAAAGCTATAAATATCTGTAGCTTGATTTCTTTCCATATATGGATCCCGGATTATTTCTGGCGCTGACCATAAAAAATCTAGAAATTTTATTCATTGTTGCATAATGATAAGTATAAATTATATAACTAATCTACCCTCTGCTTTGTGTGTTGAATATCGGCGTAATGAAGTAAGCCCAAAACTAGTCAATTTAATTTGCCAGCGGTCATTGATTAGGCATGTGGAAGATTTCAGATTTCCGTGAAACTGAAGAGGAAACTTGTGGATGTAGGATAGACCCTGAAAATTAGAAAAGAAGCTAGTTGATACAAAGTTAGGTATACTTCACAGATGTCTCGTATCAAAGAAAATATGAAGAATGCGTCCATGTTTACTGTGTTTCCTAGGATAATATCCTGAAATTTGTGTTTTTATGATCTATAACTGGATATCGAGCGCCTGATGTGCTCCCGAGCTACTTAGATACACACACCTGCGGTGTTTCCCGAGCTATTTAGAAGCACACATATACACGTTTATATAAGAAGAGTATGTTAATTGTCTTACTTTTAAACTTCCTCGAGTACAATATTTCCATACAGAAAGGTATAAATCTCCATCTATAGACAATCCAATAAATTTGTTTAAGTTATCATGATCTCTTTGACACATCTAAAAATCTTCAGTCCTTTTAGGATATAATATCTAAGCTTTATGAAAAAATTTTTTTGCGATTTTTACAGATGTTAATTTCATGGAATGTACCTGTCGAATCTCGGCTATATCATGCTTTCCCAAAACACTGTTCATTTCATGTTTTTCTACCACAACTTCTTCTTTATTAAGAAGTTTAAGTTCAAAATGTGTCCAAGTTTGTCTAGATGACTGCCTTGATTTTGAAGACTTCATGCTTGTTTGTAACGAATTGGTGCTTTCAAACTTGTCAAATTTCTAAAAATTCTGAGAATTTTTAAAAAAGGAGGAAGAAAAAAGCACCGCTGGCGAAAAAAAGTTTCGCGCCTGTAGCGCTGTTTTTTATTTAAAAATTTCGTGATTTTAACAAAACCAAAAAATGTTCTGTGCAAAAAAATTTTCGTATTCGGCGCTAAAAACTGGTCTATCAAAAAAGTTCCAAAAAATGCAAAAAAATTGAAGTTTTAAAGGACCAGTCCACTCGGAAAAAAATTTGTCATAATTTGTATATATTCTAAAATTTCATGAAAAATCAAGAATTTTTTTACGACATGTTCTGAAAATAAAATTTAATTTTGAATAATTTTTTCTATTAAACTCTTACATTAGGATAAGGTTCTATAGCATTTTTCGGAATCTTCCATAGCCTGTCTAAATGTTCTTTTTCTTTTTGTTTCATCCTAAATATTTTAATACATCATTTTTCATGATTTCCAATTCTCAAAGTTCCCATAGAGATTGAGGTTAAAATTTACCTAACTATATAGATTACACTTGCCAAGAAAATTAGTATCAACAATCCAATTCCAATAAAGCCAATAATGAACCAAAGTTTATATTGGGTAAAAATATCTATCGGGCATTTCTCATTCAGGAAACCGCAAGTAGGTTCAACTAGGGGTTGTACACCATTGTAGTTTTTCCAAATCGTTGTACTAGCATTGTCAAACAATTCTTTTATTACATACTAAAAGGATTTTTTAAACCCTACTTGCGAAGCGTGTTTTATAGTCGTTTCACTAGAAGATTGCACAAAGATTGACACGAGGAAATTCGAAATTTTAAAAACGAGTCATGCCATTTGACTAATCTCACCAAGACATGTAGAACGAAGACCATAACTATGGGATTTTACATCACGAGCTCATAACAAATGACTAAAGTGACAGATTTGCAGTTTCTAGTCTTGGGTTCAAATCCCTCATCTAATTTAAAGTTGTCAAATTTTATACATTTTTTGCAAATCTCCATCTTGGCCTCTAAGACACTTTGCAATCACTTTTGAGGCAGTATATACTTCCTGTGGTTGTATACTAAAGTTAGATTTATAAAACTTAAAATCACTGTTACTAATAGCTCCAGAAAATATTTATTGACTTAAAAATGGTTGCAAAGTGTCTTAGAAGCCAGTGTAGAGATCTGCAAAAATTTTCATAGAATTTAAACAACTTTAAATTCTAAGCCGGATTCGAACCCGAGTCTATAAACAGCAAATCTGTCATTTTAGCCACTCGGCCATGGGCTTGGGATGGAAAATCTCATGTTATGGTATTCGTTCTACTCGTCTCGGCGAACCGAGTCGAATGGCATGATTCGTTTTTAAAATTTCTAATTTCCTCCACAAAAAACCACCGTGAACTGAACTATGAAGAGCTAACTTTTTGCCCTCTTTTCGTGAAACAGATATATAACTAGTAGATAGAGTTTCCGAAAACCGAACAGCCGAAACCAATTGGTCAAAACCAATAAAGTCAAAACCTGAAACCGAAAAAACCGAAAAACCTAAAAAGTCGAAAGCAAAAGAATACCTACTAGTAAACACATTCAAAGGTAACCCTTACCTTTCCATTAACCATTCTAATAATTAGATAGTCGTTAGTGTTCGCGTTATTATAAGAATAGCTTGAAAAATAATATCCACTAATTCTAATGTTTTCTAGTATCGTAACGTTTCCGGAGACACCTAAATAAAATAAAGGCTTGGTTCCAGAAACAAACAGAACGATCTGCGATCGACCGCTGCGGCCCAATCCTTCGATTTGTTTCTCAAACCTCGGCAAGAATGAAAATAAGATCGCCGAAAAAGTAGTTTACAAGCTTCTTTGATTTTCGATAAAGTTTTTTAGGAGAATTTGAAAAAAAAACTGGCGAAATGTGGTAGTAAAATACTTGCAGCCATATTTGATTCTTACAAGAACAGTGTCTTAAAATTTAAAGTTCACCTTCATAAAAGCCCTTCGCATTCTCTGACACAATAGCCCCATTATTCAAGGAAATTGATAGATCACTTATGTCGCTCATAGAAGAATTGAGAGCTTTTATAAAAATATAAAAGGCATCGTGCAGATATGGCGCAAATTCAGACGCCTAAATTTCATTCAACAAATTAATTGTTGTGAGGAGCTTTGTTCTACCGTTGGATCTTCGGTAAAGCAATCAGCGCAATTCCAGGGTGATGATGCCATTCTCCGGATGACTGCCTTGTTAAACTCAATTAAAGTCGCCTCATCTTGTAGTATAATGTGGAGCTTAAAAAATTTTCAATATGATAAAAGAGCGAAAATTGGTCAAAGTGATAAGATTTTGTCAGGCTTTAGATCATGTGAACCTGTAGTTCAGTGGTAGAGCAATGGCCCAGGAGGTAGCGGGTTCGAGTTTCGATTTTTCATGAATTTTATGCATTGCCCTACCGGAAATTCATCGTTTGGACCCGTTTTTACTCTTTGAAAATGTTGAAAAAAATTACTTCAAAACTTTTTTCATAGACAGCATTGAGTTTGAAATCAACAGCACTATTATATGTATTGCTAACTACCCCTTTTACAGCATTTGTATTTGTTTGATTACTTCCTAAAAATATTTGTAAAAGTCAGGCACTTGTAAAAGTCATCTCATCAGAGTGTCCCTTGCCTCTATCCCCTACTATATGCACGTAAAAGTACATGTAATGTTTTCCTAGTAGCTTACGTTTTTGAGTTATTCTATAATTAATAGTTTGTTTGTAATTTTATAATCAGTATTTAAAAATCACGTACCATTGTCTAGCATGTCAACTTTTGGAAAAATATAAACATATTCATTATTAGCCATATTTTTATCATATAAAGAAGTAAGGAATTTTTGTTCTACAACTGAATCATCAAAACACAGCACTACTACTAAAAAGTTAGTGTCAAACCACGCACTTCAACAAATGTCTCCAAGTCACCAATCCTATTTTGGTGGTTTTTTGCCAGCTAAAGGACGGATAAATCCTGTTTGCTAGCTCCGCTAAGTATGAAGGGTATAATGTTATAATTCTTACTTCTCGATATACTAGCTATATTATCCAAAATATCAAGGATATCTTTATCCGATGTAGTTTCGTCTATCTGTCTTTTATAAGAGCAAGTACATTGAGGAGCTGAGTTTATAAATTGCTAAAAATTAAGGTTTTCATTTTTAAGAAACTTTATAAATCACTTCAAACTCTGTAACAAACGCTGAACAATAAACGTCACCATTTGTTTCATATTGATATATAAAAGAAAAAGAATCCCAGTCAAAATGATCTAGAGCTTGGCAAATGGCAGAACTTAAGCTAAAAGTTGAAAATTCATTCAATTTTGTTATTTTCTATAATTGGCTGCTTTTATGCCATAAGGATATTTTGCAACTCTTAAGCTTTATTTTTGTTGAAAACCTCACGAGGACGAAAAATCTGACCAGGGAGTGTGAGGGATTTGTATATTGATCTTTGTAAGCGTTAGTTATAAGATGGCCCCTTACTCTTTATAAGTAGGCAAGACATCGATTGTTGTAGCAAAATAATCGGCGTTAGAAAATTGGCTAGAGAAGCAGTTTCCCCAAATAAGTACTGATTTGTTATAATAATTTGAAATATAAGCCGCTTGTTCTTGTACTACTAAACAAACTCATTTTAAAATATAAAAGTTAAAAAATAACCTGCTTCACAAGGAGGTGAAATGATCACATTGACGTTATCTTGAGAAATTAGCTCAAAAGCTTTTCCAGCCATTTGTGTTGGCTCACAGCTGATATTTTTCCAGATAAAGCTAAAGTTATTTTTGAAACAAATGACACTATGAAACAGTATGCTCAAAGTTACAAAAAGTGAGTCAAATATGCGAATTTTTCTTTGTTGCCATGGAAAATTTTTGTTACTGTTGTCACCTATAAGAAATATACCATGTTCAAAATTCGTATATTTGATGCCGGTACAAAGCTCGTCACTTTTTTGTCACACTTTGAGGGGACAAAATAAAATGGGTGAATCACCCAGGGTAAATGAAAACGGGTGAATGAGGTTTAAAGGCCGATTTTCGGGAAGTGTTCTTAACAAAGTGCCTGTATTTTTATGTGCTCTACACGATTGCAAAAGTTTTTTTTTCTCCATTCATCTTTCTTAAAATAATTTTTTAAACCCTCTAGTTTTTAGCGAAGTAAAGCGAGTGAATCGTAAAAAGCAGAGTAAAACGGGTGAATCGAAAAAGGCTTGATTCACCTGTTTTACTCCGCTAAAAACTAGGGGCTTTAAAAGGAAAGTATTTTAAAGAAGATGAATGGATAAAAATGCTCTTTTGCAACCGTGTAGAGCTCATAAAAATACAGGCACTTTGTTAAGAACACTTCCCGAAAATCGGCCTTTAAACCTCATTCACCCGTTTTATTTTTTCATTCACCCGTTTTCATTAACCTCGGGTGATTCACCCGTTTTACTTCGTCCCCACTTTGAGCTAGTCACTACTATGACTACCTAAAATTCACACTTTCAGGTAATAAAGCTTCATTGTAAACTCTATCTAAAGCTATAGACAATGCCCCAGCACTATTCCGATAACTTGCACCTCCACTCGCATCAAGTCCATATTCTGGTATTAAAAGGCCTACTTTAATGGTATTTTGTGCCTAATATTGATTAAAAAATTGCAATTATGTAAACAGGAAAAGTTTACCATAGCGTTTTGAGGACATAAAACTAACAAAAATTTTGCTAATACAAGGAAAAATAAAAATGCCATGTCCGAACCTATTATGAGCATCAATTTTAAAAACATAGGCAATATCAAACAATGCTCGTTTACTCAATATTCAGGAAAGCATATTATTCTTTACAAACTTTGATCTATGTCATAGTTAGAATTAACAATTTTTATAGCAAATAAGCTAATTCGATGGATCTATGGTGCACTTGAAAGAGCATGTTTTCACAGTTCATTTGTTATACTACAAGTAAGATTATAGAAAACATTTTAATTCTATAGTTTCTTATTTAATTAGCACGTATTCATCGTTTCAAAAATACATAACTCACTACACTATAGTGATATCTTTACCATCTAAACGTAATATCTAAAACGACAATTAAAAAGTGAATACCGGGGGGGGGGGGAGCGCTACCGTGCTAGGAGGTTGAGAAGAGGTGAGCGTGAAGACTCTTCTCCCCTTCGAGCGATGCCCCCTCGCGTTTCAGAATTCTGTTACGCAACGGATTTTTGTCACGTAACAGAATTCTGTCTTGAAAAAACTAAAAACATACTTGGCTTGAAACGCGAAAAATAAATTGACAGGGAAAATTCTTAGATAATTTGATTGAGTAGCGCTTAATAAGCCAAATTAAGCCACTTTTTGTCAGGTTTCATTATTTTTCACTTTGGACTAAACTTTTTACGCGCCGTAGGCTGAAAACCTCTGCAACCGGGACAAAAAGGCAGATCTTTGTCAAACATCGATCAAAAATCAGTGTATGCTGCAAAAAAATTTTGCTCCATTTTTTGGAAAAAACTTTTTTTTTGAAAATCAAAATTTTTGCCCTATTGGGATAGAACCTGACGGTCTCAATGTTGTTTAACTTGCCAGATCGGATGGGAGCTTCCTTATTCACTACACTATGGTGCCCCAACTTTTTTGCACTCCAGCTGAAACGGACTATAATCACTTCACCTTAAATACCCCTCTCTATGACACAATTCTATCAAAAATGGATATTTGATTTTGTTGTGTTATAAAATACTGTGAACGAACTGAGCATTACCAAATATTTTCGAAAAAAAGTGACATTCTTTCCATACGTTTCGGTAAATGGTTACTTTTTGTGATTCCAAAAGGCAGCACCTCAGGTGGAATTTTCAAAAAAAAACCCACAACCCTCTTTTTAGTCCCCTTCTCGATGGGGTCGAAAAGTTGGCGACCAAAAAAAAAGATTGACAAATTTAACAAATATTCTTTTTTCCCAAAAATAACAAAGTATTGATTCGATACAAAATCATTTTTTTGCTGACTCTTTTTGTGCTTTTGCTGACTCCCATTTTTTAATCAACATTTTAATAATAAAAAGATTACACATAAATATGCTGCTCCAGTAGCCTACTTTTCGACTATTAATCCTTAATGTGCCGGCCTTCCGACCCACATTCTACGTTCCCCCCCCAACCCACAACCCCAGGTGAAAAACCTGTGGTCTGCTCATGTATGATTTCGACCCTCAAAAAAGTGTCAAAATTAGAAATTTCAATCTTGACACAGCACTAGTATTTTGCCTATATATGTTTGTAATGATAGTGATTCTGATTATTGTTTTTATTTATTATTAAATTTACAAGTTTTATAAGAAATATTTTTCTCTCAAATTTTGTTTGTCAAGATTTTATAGGACCAATAAGCCAATATGTCTTCATAACTCCTTTCCCCTAAAATTTTTTATAAATCTTTTTTGTATACTTGAAATTTTTACCTTGATAAGCTGCTCTCCTCTAGCTTGTGTAATATAGCCACCAATAATTTGAGTTAACAAATGATTTGCATCAGCAGAAATATGGATTTGATTGGCTGAATTTTGCATAAAATATTTACTGTCAACAAGAAAAGGGTATACCTCTGCCATGGCTCTCCATTCTTGAGGCTACATTTACGGTGTCGCCAAATAAACAGTATCTAGGCATAGATAACCCGACTACACCAGCCACACAACTTCCTGTATGGAAGCCTATTCGGAGGCTGATTTTTTCATCTAAAAGATTTTTCGGATTTTTCAAAATGTTGATTTTTTTGCAAGCTGAAAGTTAGTACCACTTCTAGAAGGAATTTGTGGGGGGGGGGGGATAAACTAAATAAAAGTTTACTCGGCAAATGAGATATTGATATCTGATCCAAACTTTTAATCAAAGCTAAAGACAAGTCAGCGATATGCTTCACATGGCCATGCCCATTTCTTTTAGGTACTCCCGAAGCGCATAAATATCCATCTCCGATAGTCTCAACTTTATACACATCATAATCCGCTATTATCCCATCAAATAGGGTATACAAATCATTCAACAGGGTTACTACCTTAAAATTTTTAGGTATATAATTTTTAGAAAAGTAAGTATACTTGAAGAGGGGTGCCTTTTCCTGCAATAGTAGTAAAAGAAACCACATCGGAGAAAAATATGGTAACACTTTCGAAAGATTCCGGTGCGACGGATTCTCCAATTTTGAGCTTATCTGCTACTTGTCTAAAATTCGAAAGTTATTTTTTACTCTTCAAAAAAGTTTCTTGTAAAAATGAATCCAGAAATTAAGATTTTTGAATATTTCCATTTTCCATGAAAAAAGTCCACTACGCCTCTAAACTATGTACCTTTTTGTGGGATGGGAGTTCCAAACTTGTTGCACACAAATTTCCTTACTTTGGCAACATCCTATACAACAATAAATCCGATTTTCTCTTTTCTTCCACCAATGCTTTTGTCCTCTCTTCCACTTCCGCCTCTAAAGTACTAGCATATTGTTCAAGGATGTTAAACACGTGATCCATCAAATTTTGTTTTCTAAATTTGTTAAAAAATTGTCAACTTGTTGAACCAATCAATCTCCTTACCGATTATTTACAACAGCTTTCAAAACCGTTTTGATTATTTCAATTTTTGGTCGTTGGTGTGGATTTTCATGCCAACAATCTTGAATTAGTGTCAGCAATGATGGGCTGAGGCCACGTATGGCGGGTTCTAAAGTCGGCCGAAATGGTCTTGGGTCTCTTCTTTTAATCCTCATAATGATATCTAAACAATTTTCTACAGGTTTTCCTAATTTTTTCTAGCTCACCTGTAGCACTTCTTTCTTTGTTCACTAATTGCCATGCTGGCTGTAAATTGATTATTTCAGAACAAACTATTGCAAAGCTATAAATATCTGTAGCTTGATTTCTTTCTATATATGGATCCCGGATTATTTCTGGCGCTGACCATAAAAAATCTAGAAATTTTATTCAATGTTGCATAATAATAAGCATAAATTATATAACTAATCTACCTTCTGCTTTTTGTGTTGAATATCGGCGTAATGAAGTAAATCCAAAACTAGTAAGTTTAATTTGCCAGCGGTCACTGATTAAGCATGTGGAAGATTTTAGATTTCCATGAAATTGAAGTGGAGACTTGTGGATGTAGGATAGACCCTGAAAATTAGAAAAGAATAACTAGTATAAAAAAAGATAGGCATACTTCACAGATGTCTCGTATCAAAGAGAATATAAAGAATGCGTCCATGTTTACTGTGTTCCCTAGGATAATATCCTAAAATTTGTGTTTTTATAATTTATAAACTGGACACCGAGCGCCTATGGCATTCAATGCATCTGCGGCGCTCCTGAGCTACCTCTGAGTCTCATTCCAAAATGGAGCTTTCGAGCGGAAGACGCGGATGAAACGATCGGGAGTGCTGCGCGGAAGCTCCGTTTTGGAGTGTGGCTCGTGAGGTAGCCGTAGGTGCATTGCGCGCCATAGAAGCTCAATGCACGTTTTATAGAAGAAGATTGTGCAAATTGTCTTACTTTTAAACTTCCTCTAGCGCAATATTTCCAAACAGAGAGGTATAAATCTCCATCTATAGACAATCCAATAAATTTGTTTAAGTTATCATGATCTTTTTGACGCATCTAAATCTCCAGTCCTTTTATATATAATATCTAAGCTTTGTGAAAAAAAGTTTTTTGCGATTTTTACAGATTTTAATTTCGTGGAATGTACCTGTCGAATCTCGGCTATATCATGCTTTCCCAAAACACTGTTCATTTCATGTTTTTCTACCACAACTTCTTCTTTATTAAGAAGTTTAAGTTCAAAATGTGTCCAAGTGTGTCTAGATGACTGCTTTGATTTTGAAGACAACATGCTATTTTGTAAAGAGTTGGAGCTTTCAAGCCTGTCAAGTTTCTAAAAATTTAAGAATTTTTTTAGAGAGGGGAGAGGCTCGTCATTATCTTGAAAAAATTTTTTAAATGACTCTATAGGGGTATTTGGGTGTGAAAAATTCAAAAACGCACTCCCAAAGTCTCAAAACCTTTGCTTGACCCTGTTTCGGAAGTTGTATACATTATTTGTGATGTGCACGCCCCATTCATTTTCAAAAAATTAATTTTGAATAATTTTTCTTATTAAACTCTTACATTAGGATAAGATTCTATGGCATTTTTCGGAATCTTCCATAGCCTGTCTAGACGTTCTTTTTCTTTTTGTCTCATTCTAAATATTTTAATACATCATTTTTCATGATTTCCAGTTCCTCAAAGTTCCCATAGAGATTGAGGTTAAAATTTACCTTACTATATAGATTACACTTGCCAAGAAAATTAGTATCAACAATCCAATTCCAATAAAACCAATAATGAACCAAAGTTTATATTGGGTAAAAATATCTATCGGGCATTTCTCATTCAGGAAACCGCAAGCAGGTTCAACTAGAGGCTGTACACCATTGTAGTTTTTCCAAATCGTTGTACTAGCATTTTCATACAGTTCTTCTATTACATACTAAAAGGATTTTCAAACCCTATTGCTAAGTGTGTTTTAATTCATAAGAGTTTTATAGTCGTTTCACGAGAAGATTGCACAAAGGTTGGCGCGAGGAAATTCGAAATTTTTAAAACGAGTCATGCCTCATCTTACCTAGTAGACACATTTAAAAGGTAATCCTTACCGTTCCATTAACTATACTAATAACTAGATAGTTGTTAGTGTCCGTGTTATTATAAGGATAGCTTGAAAAATAATATCCACTAACTCTAATGTGGTCTATTAGCGTAACGTTTCCGGAGACACCTAAATAAAATAAGGCTTGTCCCAGAAACAAATAGAACGGTCCGCGATCGACCGCTGCGGCCCAATCGTGATTTGTTTTTTTTGCAAGAATGAACATAAGGCTCCCGAAAAAGTCGTTTACAAACTTCTTTGATTTTAAGATAAAGTTTTTTAGGAGAATCGAAAAAAAACTAGCAAAACCTTGTAGTAAAGGACTTGTAGCCATATTTGATTCTTACAAGAACAGTGTCTTAAAATTTAAAGTTCACCTTCATAGTAGCCCGCTGCATTCTTTGCCACAATAGTCCCACTATTCAAGGAATTTGATAGATGACTTATGTCGCCCATAGAAGAATTGAGAGCTTTTATAAAAACATAAAAGGCATCGTGCAGATATGGCGCAAATTCAGACGCCTAAATTTCATTCAACAAATTAAATATTGTGAGGAGCTTTGTTCTACCGTTGGATCTTCGTTAAAGCAATCAGCGCAATTCCAGGGTGATGATGCCATTCTCCGGATGGCTTTCATGTTAAAATCGGTTAAAGTCGCCGCATCTTGTAGTATAATTTGGAGCTTTAAAAATTTGCAATATGACAAAAGAGCGAAAATTGGTCAAAGTGACTTTGTCAGGTTTTCGATCATGTGAACCTGTAGTTCAGTGGTAGACCAATGGCCCGGTATTCCAGAGGTCTCGCGTTCGAATCCCATATTTTCATGAATTAGATGTCGGAGTTGTTAGGGCTCTATCACCCAACTTACAGGGTCATTGAAAGAAAAATCAATCCGACTTTCGAAATGCCTTTTTGACTTTGGCCTACTTTGTATTGGTCTATGTATTGACGCGGGATGAGCCAACATATCTTATGCTTGGAAAATTCAGCGTTTTGTGCCCGTTTTCAACGGGTTTTTTTTAAAATGTTGAAAAAATTACTTCAAAACTTTTTTCATAGACAGCATTGAGCTTGAAATCAACAGCACTAGTATTTGCAGCACTTGTATTTGTTTGGCTACTTCCTAAAAAATATTTGTAAAAGTCAAACATTTGTAAAGGTCATCTCATCAGAGGGTCCCTTGCCCCTATTCCCTACTATGTGCACGTAAAAGTAATGTTTTCCTAGTAGCTTACGTTTATGAGTTATCCTATAATTAAAAATTTGTTTGTAGTTTTATAACTAGTATTTAAAAATCACGTACCATTGTCTAGCATGTCAACTTTGGGAAAAATATAAACATATTCATTATTAGCCATATTTTTATCATATAGAGAAGTAAGGAATTTTTGTTCTATAACCGGATCATCAAAACACAGCACTACTACTAAAAAGTTAGCGTCAAACCACGCACTTCAACAAATGTCTCCTATTTTGGTGGTTTTGGTCGGCCGAAGGATGGGCAAATCCTGATTGCTAGTGAAGAGCAGAAATAAACCTGACCTATGTCAAGCCGTCCACATCTGACCTTACTTTTCTTCAGGTGGCTCAATTTTTGGTCCAGTTCACAACGGTTCTAGGGCCTGCCTATCTGCAGGCCAACAAATAAGTTATCCACCGGCCTGGCTAAACCGGTCCTGGCCCATGCACATCTCTAGACGCCGTGGCGTAGGCAAAAGGGATGCTAGGAGGAGCACTTCCCCAAAAAAGGCCATTTTCCCCCAAAAAACATAAGGGGGCCCTTATGTGTAGGGATTGTTTTTAAAATTTTTGTCCACTAGAGGGGCATCTGCATCCTTGCCTATGCTACTGATCTATTGTGAGAAGAAGAGTACATCTTCGAAAATAGCCTTAAATCTATAAATGCTTACTCCTCGATCTACTAGCAATATTATCCAAAATATCAAGGATATCTTTATGCGACGTAGTTTCGTCTATTTGCCTTTTATAAGAGAAAGTGCATGGATTAACTGAGTTGATAACTTGCTAAAAATGAGGGTTTTCATTGTTAAAATTTTTTATAAATCACTTCAAAATCTGGATCAAACGCTGAACAATAGCCTCCACTGTCATTATTGTTATCATATTGAAAGATAAAAGAAAATAAATCCCAGCCAAAATGATCTAGAGTTTGGCAAATGGCAGAACTGAGGCTAAAAATTGAAAATTCAATTCAATTTTGTTATATTCTACAATTAGTAGCCTAAGACAGCGTTATAGGCCGGTTTATGTGAGGGGTTTTATATCGATTTGTGTAAGCGTTAGATGGTCCCTTACTCTTTATAAGTAGGCAATACATCGATGGCTGTAGCAAAATAATCGGCGTTAGAAAATTGGCTAGAAAAGCAGTTTCCCCAAATAAGTACTGATTTGTTATAATAATTTGAAACATAAGCCGCTTGTTCTTGTACTACTAAAAAAATTCATTTTCAAATATAAAAGTTAGAAAATAACCTTCAGCACAAGGAGGTGCAATGATCACATCAACGTTATCTTGAGCAATTAGCTCAAAGGTTTTTCCAGCCGTTTGTGGTGGATCACAGCTGATATTTTTCCAGATAAAGCTAAAGTTATAAAAGTTATGTTTGAAAAAATGACTATAGTGATGCTCAAAGTTACAAAAAGTGAGTCAAATATGCGAATTTTTCTTTGTCGCCATGGAAAATTTTTGTTATCTTTACCACCTATAAGAGATTATACCATGTCCAAAATTCGCATATTTGATGCCGGTGACTCATCACTTTGAGCTAATCACTACCATGATTACCTAAAATTCACACTTTCAGCTAATAAAGCTTCATTGTAAACTCTATCTAAAGCTATAGACAAGGCGCCAGCACTATTCCGATAACTTGCACCTCCAGACGCATCAGATCCATATTCTGGCATTAAAAGGCCTACTTTAATGGTATTTTGTGCCTAACATTGATTAAAAAATTGCAATTATGTAAGCAGGAAAAGCTTACCATAACGTTTTGAGGACATAAAACTAACAAAAATTTTGCTAATACAAGAAAAAATAAAAATGCCATCTCCAATCTTATTATGAACATCAATTTTTAAAACATATGAATCAAACAATATTCGTTGACTCAATATTCAGAAAAACATATTTGTCTTTACAAACTTTGATCTATGATTGTTAATTCTAAACTCTATGTCAGAGTTAGAATTAACAATTTTTATAAGTTTCATAGCAAATAAGCTAACGCGATGGATCTATGGTGCACTTGAAAGAGTATGTTTTCACAGTTCATTTGCTATACTACATGTAAGATTATAGAAACATTATAATTCTATGGTTTTGATTTAATTAGCACGTATTCATCGTTTGAGGAACCTTATACTTTTCTACACGTCAGAGAATATCTGTGCCATCTAAACATAATAACTAAAAATAACAGAAGAGTTCATTGTAGCCAATCAGAATGTGTGAATATAGTGAGCGATTATGAAATCGTTGACGTTATTCTTTTATCTAATACTTAACACGGACTATAATCAATTCACTTTAAATATTCCCCCTCTATGGCAAAACTCTGTCAAAAATGGATATTTGATTTTGTTGTGTTAATTTGATAAAATGCGGTGAACGAACTGAGCATTAGCAAATATTTTTGAGGAAAAATGACATTCTTTTCATAAGTTTCGGTAAATGGTTACTTTTTGTGATTTCAAATTATCGAGGACAATCTCTTATAGTACTTTATGTGTGTTAACGGTGTCACGGGGAATTATGATGAAGGCAGGGTTGTATTAGTGTACACATAATCACCACAAACAACTTTATTTCTGACCACCACCCTCGAAACCTTCACTCAGGCTTGTATTAGTGTACACGAATGACGATTTGTGTACACTATTCGAATGATTTGTATAGTAGGCGAAATCATTGATTGCTTAAAGAAAAAATTAAACATCAGATAAGAAAAATACGCCCGACTTACAATCCGCCTTGAGAGTGTTAACGGTGTCACGGGGAATTATGGTGAAGGTTTCGGGGATGATGATCAGAAATAAAGTTGTTTGTGGTGATTTTGGGTGGTATTTAGTCAAGGTTATGGATTTTGTTGAGCCTTTTGAAACTGTTCGATTTGTTGTGTTTTTCCTATTAGTCATGTTTATGTTTTCAGTAACATGTCTCGATGTTGTGTGTTTGTTGTGTGGATTGCGTGTATTTTCGTAAGACGTAAAATTCGTAGTACATGAGCGGGGAGGGAGAGGGGGGTTGGGGAGGGGAGAAGGGTGTAGAAAATTTGGAGTGAAGAAGGAGAAGATGTGTCTGGAGACGGATAATGGAAGAGGGGCTGGGGGGGGGGGGGGAAGGGAATGAGGAAGAGAGGGATGAGGCGGTGAAGGGAGAGAGAGTCTAGACCCAACAAATGGAACACAACCGATCGCACTAATGCTGTAGTTAGAACTAACTTAATTATTGAAGAGTAATTTACTCTAACTTTATTGGAGAGTGATTAACAAAAAGCTCATTTTTTCTCACCTCAGACTGAATAAAATTGTATAATGGTGGAAGATGGAGTATTTGGGAGGAGGATGATTGGGCGGAGAGGAGGTTGGGGAGGAGAGATGGGCATGGAATATAGGTGGGGGAGAGAAGATAATGAATGTGTTTTATTTGTTAAATCGTATTTGTGTTTTGAAAAGTAGAAATGTGTGGCCCAAATCCGTGACGACAGATGCGGATTCGGGCTAGTTGTTATTAAAAAAATTGACATCTCAAAATAACTTTGATCTTCCAAAAATTTCATACCAATTTACGCATTTTAGTACACCGAAATATTAATCAGGAACCTGTTTCTGACATCAATACACCCAATTGCCAACAGTTTTTTGATGTTCTACAGCATGGTGATTAATCGTCTCGTTGTTCCCTTCTTGACTGCATAAAAGTGGTTGAAAAATAATAACAATGCACTTCTATTTACAAATTACATCTTCATATGAATCGGTTGGGGTTTTTACTTATTTTCTTTGCGGTTTTACCGCTAAATGAGGGGTTCGATTTGTTTGGATGGTTTCGGAGTAAAAAGCCAAAAGTGATTGAATATAAGCCTGTTTCGGATGCTCAAGCTAAAGTGAGTTGTTGTCCTCTTTTTCATATCTCTCGAAATTCCTAAAAATACCCCTAGAGAGGTCATTTTTAGAAAAAAATCTCGGGTCCCCAAATTCATTAAAAATCACAAAATTCCATTTTTTGTATACTCATTCTATAATTTTCACCAAAATAACCTATAGGGGGTTTTCTATGCGAGGAATAGATTGCGCGCATTATCAGATCTTGAAAACGCTTCCCTGACCCGGATTCAGGGAAGAGGTGTGCGTTTTGAAGCGAAAATAGACTAATACAAGGGCAGGGAAGCGTTTTCAAGGGCCTGCAATGCACGCAATAGATTTTTCGATAGAAAAACCCCATATAGGGTTATTTTGGTGAAAATTAAAACTTGAAAATTTTTGAAAAAATTGCAAAAGTGCCATTTTTGGATACCCTGTACAAAATTCTCTAGATTGGACAGGATGTGGTTTCTTTTTTAGGCAAAATTCACAATTTTTATAGCAATATCTCGAAAACTATGGTTACTTAAAACCTTCATCTGCTCTAAACAATCCATCTTTTACATCAAGTGACTCTTTTGAAGGTGCTCTAAAATCTACTTTTAATATGGCTGTCAAGTAAAAATTCGATTTTCTACTTGGAAAATATAAAAAATAAAAATAGGGCCTTCCAGGAATTTGCGCAGATAAAAGTTACTGGTGAACTAAACGATGAGACTAAAAAGAAAATGGCGGAGCCAAGATGTGGAGTGGTTGATATAAGAGTAATGGGATCTACTAGAGGTAAAATTTTCAAGACCCCTATAGTGTTGTTCTACAGGGAACGTGGACCCCCAAAAATCCGAGAAATTAATAAATTTACCTAATAATCCCTCTGACGTTTTTGTCATAAAAAGTTATTGGCATGGTTGGCAAAATTCAAAAAAGGACCTCCCCAAATTTGTGCCTAGCTACGCCCTTTGATCCCCAAATAGGTTTCAAGCCCTTAAAAGATGACTTTTTTTAGACAACGCTTATCGTTGGAAAAAAGACCGTCTCAAATATGCTATTGTAACAGATCCGGGTTCTAAAGATCTACCTGTGTCTGATATCAAGTATTTTTTGGAGCTACTACACAATAGCGGTGGGTACCCACATGAAAAAATTTTCAAAAAATTTTTTCTGGAAATGACCCCTTTAGGGATAAAAGCATTCGGGAAAGCCGAATTTGACATTTTTGAAGCGAAAAAACGCTTCTCTGATTCAAGAAAAGCCTGTGTATTGAAGTGAAAAGTCGCAATTTTTTGCGACTTTTCGCTTCAATAATAATACGCCTTTCCTGGATCAGGGAGGCGTTTTTTCGCTTTGAAAATTTCAAATTCAACTTCCCTGCATGTTTTTACCCCTAGAGTTGTCATTTCCAGAAAAAAATTTTGAAAATTTTTTCATGTGGGTGGCCTCCCCTATTGTGTAGTAGCTCCGTATTTTTTATTCTGGGCATTTTCAATTCTTTTTAAATAAAAATTTAGAACAGCCCTGAAAAAAGTCTTCGAAAAATGGTCCGAAGTTGTACCCATTACTTTTACCGAAACCGGTGCTCAAGATGAATCGGCTGACATAAAAATCAAGTTCGCTAAAGGAAGTCATGGTGACCCATGGCCGTTTGATGGAAAGGGTATCTTATTTTTAAAAATGGAAAAAATAGTTTTTTATGTAAAATCTAGGCGGAGTTTTTGCGCATGCCACTATGCCATCAAGTGGGTTGTTACACTTTGATCAAGAAGAAAATTGGGTTTATATGAAAGCGGATAAATTGGCAAGGTTGTACAGGGTGCCCTA
>JAQGBS010000029.1:0-36693 GCA_034698545.1 Acrobeloides obliquus | reverse complement strand
TTTTTGAGATAATTGCGTTTGAAATTTGAATTTGTGTTCATGTTTTCGTTGTAATACACAAACTTTTTTGAATTTTTAATCATCTTAGTACAAAAATTTTTAAAAACTTTGTGTATTACAACGAAAACATGGACACAAATTCAAATTTCCAACGCAATTATCTCGAAAAATACAACGATTCAGAGGCTGTCGTAAAAACGAAAAATGCTCTATTTTTCATGATCTTTCCAAATAACTTATTTTTATATAAGGTTTTTTCTCCGAGTGGGCTGGTCCTTTAAAAATCATGTTTTATTTTAAAAATTAGAATTGTCACCATTTGAGAATATCTTCAACAATTTCTTTAGTTCGGACAATCAATGCCAGTCCAGCTTCATACATTTTAGCATCTGGGGATTTTATTTTGGTTCTATTTGTAGGCAAATAATTATAGAGATCTAAATTTACAAGTGAAGATAAA
Organism: Acrobeloides obliquus; assembly: GCA_034698545.1. Taxonomy (NCBI): domain Eukaryota; kingdom Metazoa; phylum Nematoda; class Chromadorea; order Rhabditida; family Cephalobidae; genus Acrobeloides; species Acrobeloides obliquus. Next base: position 36,233 of record JAQGBS010000029.1, on the reverse strand, counting down.
TTTAAATCTTTCCCTGAATCAGGATGAGAAAAGAATTTTCGCGTCTCTGCAATGCGCGCAATCGATTCCCTGCCTAGTAAACCCATAGACGGTTTTTCTGCAAAAATTCGAACTTTAGTTCATTTTCGCTTCAATACAGCCGCCCTTTCTTGAATCAGGGTCAAAGAAGCATTTTCAGTAATCGAAAACCCCCAAGGAGTCATTTTTGCACTAATTTGACACACTGTTCAAAGGCATCTTATTGATCGATACAATACCTGGATGAGTGGCAGCATAAATTCCATGGCCCGTATATGAATGGAGTAAATACTCGAATTTTTGGCAGTTTTGAAGATTTTTGAACCATTTTATTTTGTCGAATTTTGCATTCAAATTTTTTTCTTCAGTAGAAAAATCGAATTGATTGAATTGATTTTGTTCAAAATTTGTATAAATTTTCTTATTTTGATGACAATTTAAGAGAGAATAAACATGGCCGAGATTAGATTTTGTCCAGACAACCGTAGAATCCATATACCAAATTGCTGAGAAATATTTTAAGGCATCCTAAATTGTGGAATATAAAAAATTCCCATCAAAAATATGTGGTAAGAGTAGAGGGGGAGGACCTGCCTCCGACTCGCTCTGAGCCTTTTTTCTTGGCTGGGTCTAAGTCGTTTCGGCCGAGTCAAGGGGTACAAAAAATAAGGACCGGGCCTCTGCCCTGTCATGGCTCAGTCGGCCCAATAGATTTAGGATCAACCGATTCGATGGTCAGATCTCGGGGTACCCACTCAGATTGGGGTACCCACTTTTTATACAGTACAATGGGAAACGAAGTATAAATTAAAGGAGTTATCCATTGCATTCGAACAAAAAAGTTATCCGTTGGATTTTTCTCTTCGGCCTCTTGGAGGTGGGGTTTCTGGAGCCATCAATCTAATTTTCCTTGTCCCCCGCGGGGCCCCGTATCTCTCCGTTCCATGCTACTCCTTGAGGACAAGCAAAAAAATCTTACTGCTATCACTATAGGTTTCCACCGATATTGTAACAGTTTAGCCACTTCTTTTGGATACTTTTCAAAATTAAATTTTCTATACTCCACATTACATAGATTTTTGAAAAATCTTGTTTGATCGTCAGATAGACCCAGGTCATAAATAACAAGTGTTCTGTTTGGCCATAATTTTCTTATGGATTTAATCTAAATTGTAAAAAATTGAAAAAATGCAAAAATTTATATACAAACCAAGTATTTTCCCTGAAAAAATCGACTTTCTGAAACAGCTGTTACAAAAATTGGCTCTGGTAGTAGATTTTTGTGCAGATCAATAAAATTCGTGTCTGGTGTATTTATTAAGTCTAAAATTTAGAAAATTATCTAGGGTATATCATAAAGGTCTCTGAAGGAGAGATAGATCATGAAGGTTTACGAGAAGGCCATATTAGTTCTGGCACGCCGAAAAGATGTAGGCAGAGTCAAAATTTTAAAAAATGTCGCCAATCAACTCAGCTGGTATACTCGTTTTGAAGCGCTCGGTGAGCTGAGTCGATTTATTCTTTTTTATTTTTTACCCTCCCACCTTTTCAGCTTTTTGGCGCGCCGTGTGAGGGAAGGGTAGTTATGAAGGTCTTTGGGTGGGGGAGGGTTAGCTCATGAAGATCTATGAGGGGAAAAAAGGTAGGTCATTAAGATTTCTGGGTATGAGGAGGGGTAGTTCATGAAGATCTATGATGAGAATGAAAAAAGATAGGCTATAAAGGACAAGATCTTTTCATGCAAAAGTATAACTATAAATACCTAATTCATTCAAATATTCCAAACTTTTACAGTCAAATTTTTCCCCAACAACACTTGAATTTTCCGGCAAATGATAACACATATTATATAAATTGTTCTTATATGTGCATAAACATTCTTGTTTGATATCTTGCTAAAGAAAAATTTTATGTAGATCAAATTTCATGGTTCATTGCACAAGCTCATCAATTCCAGCGGTCATACTCTCGAACTCAGCTGACCGCTGCTGCTACGCAATCTTTTTCGTATGCTAATCTAGGATAACTTAATTTGCGCCTTGTGGACACCCGGCCAATTTAACGCGTGAGTCTGACAATGCAATCAAATATTTATGGAAACTATCATGAAAAATTATCTAAACGAGTAGATTTTGGATTTGAAGTATTTAATGGAAAAAGGGCATTAGGACTTTCTTCAACTTTTTGTTTCTCCAACCTACTTTCTACAACTTTTATGATTATAAGGTTTTTCCCACGGTTTACATTGTTTGATTTTTGAATATACACGGTTTTCTATGCGTTGAACATAAAGGTGGAAAAATTTTTCACTGAAAAATACGTCAATGGGTATAAAAAAGTTGAAGAAAGTAGGTTGTAGAAAAAGTTGAAACAGTTCTAATGCCGAAAGAGAAGTAAGAGAGGTACATTTCTTATCCCTTGTTGTGACGACTAACTATAAATACATAACTCATCTAAATATTCCAACTTTTACAGTTTATAGTTAGTCGTCACAACAAGGGGTAAGAAATGTACCTCTCTTCTCTGTCGCAAAAGATTCAAGTTTGCCCCTTTACTCCCTGGCAAAAATCTTGACGATCTTTTTTGATTGCTATTTTAAGAATATTCGTAAAAAATGGTTATAAAAAGATTTTTGCGACCTTTTTTTGGTCGTCAACTCGGTGGGGGAGGTGTCAAAAAATTTCGAAGTTGCCCCATTACCCCTTCTCAAATTTTTGGAAAATATCCACCACTCTGTCCAGATATGCTCCACACAAAAATTAATCCTCCTTGTCCCTATGAGGGGGTGCATGACTCCTCGTTGTTACACCCAAAGTTATCCTCCACTAACTTTAATCTTACTAGATGTTGAAAGTACTTCTTTTTATATTCCAAATATATTTGTATAAGAATGTAATAGATTAGAACATATCCAATAAACCCAATTATTATCACAGCTATCATTTTCATAATAGGAAAAGAACAAGATCGTTTTTTACGCACATGAGTATATAATTGGATACTATCAGTAAACGTAAGGCTGTTGGAATCAAAACTTAGAATTTCATCAATTGTAGCTTTTTTGGGAATCATTATGGCTAAAATTTGCATAAATTTATACAGTTCAAAGTTAAAACAAAAATATAGAAAGAACTCAGAGGCGTCGTTGGATGGGGGAAGGGGAGGCGGCAATGAGGGCAATTGCCTTCCCAGGCACGTAGCCAGGATTTCGTGATGGGGGGGGGACAATGACCCAAAGTCCAAAATCCGCGGGTTTTTTCTACCTGTCGTTCTACCTGTGGTTTTTTTTTCAAACTTTTGACCAAAATCCACAGGTAGCTTGTGGTCTTAGACAAAAACATAATTTTGAACAAAAACTTAAGGGGGTTGTTTTTTTGGGATCTTGTACCCACCCCCTCCCCCATAAAAAAATCCTAGTGTCCTACACCAATGGACTTCTTTCTATTGGCAGGAAATGAGTTAAATCTGTAAAAATGGAATCCTACGGAGAAAAAAATCCAATTTTCCCTTCAACAAACAATCAAAAACTGACAACTATGTACGAACTATGTAGCAATTTTAATAACGAGAGGTAAGCCTTCACTTTCACGAAAGCCAAAAATGATTGCGTGTTCATTATTTTCGGACACTACTTTAGGGCCACACACACGCCAAATACACTTGAGTGAATTACGCCCAAAAACTCCAACTCCGGAAAATTTCATAGGTCGAGTGGGTCCAATTAGGGCTTTGCGGCAAAAAGCCGGAAAGAAGAGTGCGCGTACGAGGGGAAGGAGATGAAGACTTCCTCTAGCAAAGTCGACGATGCTCGCACACTTTAGTTCCGGTCGGGATGGGCAAGAACAAAAAAGAAGTTTTTTAAGAAATTAGAAAAGGGGCATTTTTGGCAGCTATAAAGCTTGATTTTTGAAAAAATGCCCATTTTTTATGACTCAACTAGAGTGTACCACCCCTGTTCCAGGGGGTCTGGCTAAGCCACTTTCCAATTCTTCCAGGAATGGGGGATGTGCATTAGTGGGCTAATACACATTTGATCTTTCTCAAAATTACACGTTTGACCCCAGGTCAATTGAAAAATCGACAAAAAATGAGGTCAAATGTATGCCCTTATTTTTGCCTCATAAAAACAACTAAAAAATCAAGTTTGCATAAAAATTTTAAGACTTTAAAAAAGTTTTATAACTTCAAAAATGACTTCCGCTGACTGATATTCACTAAATTATTACCGAACAAAAAAGACCCTAAAGACATCTTCGGCTTAAACTACAAATGTTTTCATCGTTCACAACTTAATGTGTTGAAGGGTGTCATTAATTATCCGGTTTTGAAGCAAAAATTGGTCGAGTTGAGAAAAAAATTTTCAAATCTCTTTGCCCAACTGTTAGGTCAGCATGTCAAGAAAAAAAGCGTTAAATTTTTGATCGACTTTAAACATCAAAAAATTGACATCTTTAAAATCATTTATTTACAGGGTGGTCCAAAAAAATGTCATCGAGAGCGATTTTTTGATGATTTTGAACCCGAAACTTTTTTTTCTAAAAACGACATTTCTAGGGGTAATTTTACACGGAAAATCGATTGCGTGCATTCATGAAGCTTGAAAATGCTTCCCTGGCCCTGATTCAGGGTAGCGTATTGATGCGAAAATGAAAAAATTCGAATTCTGCCCTAAAATCCGACTAACTAGGATCAGGGAAACATTTTCAAGCTTCGGGAATGCACGCAATCGATTTCCCGTGTAAAATTACTTTTTTCTGTTGTGTTGTGTACTCCTAGAAATGTCATTTTTAGAAAAAAATTCCGGGTCCAAATTCATCGAAAAATCGCTCAGATGACATTTTTTGATCACCCTGTATAAGCTAAAAATAACGTTTCATTAAAAGAGTATTATATAAATCTGGTGCCAGTATACATAATTGGTGGTTTAGATGACACCGAACAGCATTCGACTGGATGCAAATAGGTGCTAATGTGCAAATTGAGTAATTTGGAAGATTTAATTATGTATGCAAAATAAACACTTTCTTAATGAGAAACAAAGATACGAGTTGTTTCAAACAATAAAGGATCAGTCAATGCGTATGTGTACACTCCCCCGAATTTCGGGGGTTATCCTGCCACTAGGGCTGAGCGTTTTGCGGGGTTTTTGAAACCCCATAACTTTCATCAAACACGCAGATTTTGATAATAAAAACCTGCGGGGTTCGATGAAACCCCTCAACTTTTTATTGCGAGATAACGAGATCTCAGCTGCTCCGCAAAACGCTCAGCCCTACCTGCCACCCACAGGCCAAAATGATCCCCCGTATCTAAAAATTTTGCGGTACACTCACTACCTACAGGTCGATGGACCGAAGAAGGGTCCCCCATTATGATTTTCTACAAAAATTTACCAAATTTTCCCATTTTTTCTACAAAAATTTCCAAAACCTGATATATTTTCACCAAAAGATTTCATTTCCTGAGCATTTTCAGTTTTGGGTTATTGAAACAAAAATTCAGATTCATGTTTTCGTTTCAATAACCCAAAACAATGTTCAAAGTGGATACTTTTGGTGTCATTTTGTTTGTCTCATTTAGCTATAACAAATTGCTACAATGTTCATTTTATGAAAATTTAAGAGATTGATGTAAAAATCGATTTTTCTGCAACAAATTCAAAAATGTTTGTGTATTACAACGAAGAGCTTGTACACAAATTCAAATTTCATACGCAATTATCTCGAAAACTACAACGATTCAGAACAGCCGTAAAAACAAAAAATGCTCCATTTTCATGATCTTTCCGAATATATCATTTTTCATATGGTTGTAAATTACTGGACTGGTCCTTTAAGGTGAGAAGTGCACGACAGGCAAAAAAGGAATCACTGTCCTTGTAGGCTCAAATATGACCTGCTCTGAGAAACTGCCCTTGTTCGTAATCGGCAAATCTTTGCGTTCTTGCGAAATCGTTGGTACACAAGAACTGTCTGGATCCGGCGGAATGGAATCGACAGAAGAGGAATCAGATGAAGAGCTTGCCATGTGATTCTGTTATCTTTTGTCATACAAGTGTTCCTTTTGCCTTATTTTTTAATTTTGCTGCTTCATAAAATTTTATCATTTTTTACACTAAAATCACATCAAATCTTGTTTTTGAGGAGAAAAAAATATGATTTTATATTTTAAAAGAAATTCATAGTGCAAAATTGAGCTCTTTCGATAAATGGACACCTCCGTAGGATGTCCATCATAGGTCGGCAAGGGAAGAGCCTCCCCCTGACCCACGCACATACGGACCCAAAATTGTAATCACGCATTGACCCCGCCGAACATATGAGGTGGTCCATAAAAATTGGGTGTCAGAAGACTACTTCAAGCTAAAAAAAGTCCTTTTTTTGATGGAGGTGGTGGGGGATCACTGCATCGGGGGCCCCTCCCCCCACCTTGCCGACCTATGGTGTCCATTTATCGAGTGAGGACTGTAGTTCCAACGTGATTTTTTATCCCTATATAGTGTAATTTTTACTTCGGCATTTTTATTCATGTTAAGTGCGCCCCAGGCGTAGTAGTTTCAAAATTTTTTTGAAAAATCGAAAATTACCTTGGTCATCTGATGTTTTTGCCGCCTACAGAAAGTCAAGATTTTCGAGAGTTGTATGAGTTGTATATTTTTATGAATCCATGTACCCCAAATTTGTTCACGTGCCTTTGTCACGCATAAAAATTAATCACTTTTTACCGGTCTTTAATTTTCTTTAAAAAATTGCCTTTTTAGACAAATGAATAAGTACATAATTTCTTGTTATAAGAAATAAATGTTCGAGTTCAATCTAATCCATTAAAGATGAAAGAACGTGGAGTGAAGTAACTTTCCGGTTCTGATAGCAATCATATTTGCGTATTTGTTTCGAAAAGAGAGTCTCGAGTTGATTAATCAACAAACTTTTTGAGATTTTTGAAAAAATTTTTATTTCTTTCAGATTTTTGAAGTGTTATTATTTTAATTTTTAAGTTTAACCCGTCTCTTCCGAGAATCGATTTTTGTAGTCTTATGATAATTTTTTGTTTATTCATAATTTAACTAGCACAACAATGTTTTTATTTTGTCCAAAATCTTTATTAGACTGTGAGAATTAAAAATGCCTAAATTTAGGATGGTCAACGCTAGGGTGTACGTTAAGTTATTTTTTATTTTAACACAAAATAATTATAAATTGCATGTAAATACAAATATCTGCTACATAAACATTAAATAAATCAAAATTTTATGCCTTAGGGACGTGTATGAAATTTGCATGAAAATACGCACATTCACTTCGGTCCGGGTTCTAAGTTGACGTGCCGGCAGCCGTTGAAAATCAGTTTCTCTTTCACCATCCGATTCACCACCAGAAAAGTCTGTAGTAGGCTTAAAAAACACGCCTGCTTGACGGACTTGATTATCTGCATCAAAAAGTTCTTCTAGATGATCCATAACCTGCGCTGCAGTCATCCTTATGAAATTTTATGTTGACGTATAGGGTAATGCCGACCATCCTATTTTTAGAATATGCTTTCAGAATCATTTTTAGCTCAAACTTATTATCTTGTTAAATGGAAAAATTTTTTTTGAAAGTTCGCACGTAATTTTAAATATTTTTCAAAATTTTTTTCCAAAAATTAACTTTTTCGATTTTTAAAAAACTAACCAATTTTACCTTGTTAACACCATAGTTTCGAAATTTTAAAACTCTCACAGAAAAATATAGACACGTTTAAAAAGCTCACGACTTGATTTTTACTTTTGACTAAAACGCGAACGACGACATGCAAAAAGAGTTGGGTTGAAAGCAAATTTTATGATTTTTTATGCACACATTAAGGCACATCCTATTTTTAGGATGGGCGGAAAAGACAGGTTAAATATCAACAGCTACAGAGTGTCCCAAAAAACGTGAAATTTTCGTGATTTTTTCATGAATTTTGGAAAAATTTTTTTCTAAAAATGACCCCTATAGGGGTAATTTGATGCGGGGAATCGATTGTGCACAATTTCCAAGTGTAAAAACGCTTCCTTGACCATGATCTAGAGTAGTGAATTGATGCAAAAATGAAAAAATTTGGATTTTGACCGGATATCCGACTACCTAGAATTTTTATACGTGAGAAATCGATTGCGCGTGTTTTCGAAACGTGAAAACGCTTCCCTGATCCTAAAAAATGATAAATTATGATTTATAATAAACTTAAAGGGGGAGTACACTTGTATAAGTAAAATCGACTTTTTTGGGGACACCCTGTATTTTTTTAAATCTTTTCTGCATTATATGTTTATCTTTGCTAATTTATTCCCTTAGGTCAATATAAAACTAGACATATGAAATTATAATTTTTTTCTTCTTTTTTCTTGTCTCATCTTTTGAAAAAATTTGTGCATATGTTTAATCTTTGTATATAACCCTTTCATGACGAAATTTAAAAAATATTTGTATCATAGGTCGGTAAGGTGGAGGGGACCCCCGGTCCCCCCTATTACCTCATTAAATTCGGCAAAGGATCGTTTTTTAGCTTTTGATACCTAATTTCGAAAATGTGCGCAATCAATTGTCCGCATAAAATTACCACCCCCCCCCCCCAGGAGGATGATTTTTGGTCGAAAAATTTTCAATTTTTGCTTCAATACACCCACCCCATACCCTGAATCAGGGTCAAGGAAGCGTTTCACGCTACAGGAATGTCCGCAATCGATTCCTCTCAAAAAATTACATCTATATACAAAAATTAGCCAATTTGGAAAAAAATTTTTTGGCATAAAACTATGCGGCATAAACCTTTAAGGATTTTTTTATTATTGTATTTTTGGGATTTTTTTATCTTTGTTTAATCTTGAATTTTTTTTTAAAGAAAAATTTATTTCTTTCCAAAATCTCATGGGCATTGACTCTTTCTAATTTTTTGAAAAGTTTTTTTCTTTCTGCTTAAAATTTCACGGATAAATGTTAGCTTTAATTTTAAACATTTTAAAAGCATTTTTTGTCTGCCCAATATTTGTGTGTTTCCCTCGATTTTCCGAGTGAATAGATCAGAGTATGTCATAAAACTTGTTATCTGAACGATTCGCACAATTTCACCCTTATATGGCTGTGAGTGCGAACTCAAACGATCAATGATTCAAAGAACATGTGTTTTCCTTTCTTTTGTCATATTTAACTAATAATATTTTTCTTTAATAGATGCCTTTTTAATGAAAATGTTGAATATGATGCGAACGATTGTATTTTTTTGGATTATTAGGTTTACTTTTTCACAGGTTTGTTAAAAACGTGAAGATTTAGCAGAAAAACGAAAATATTTGTTGTCTTGTTAAATAATATGCTCATACATATGAACAATATTGAAAATTTTGAAAAAATTTAGCGACTGAAAAAATCGGCGTAGCTTCTACACAATATCCAACTTCTTCTCCTTAGAGAAAGTTAGATATTGTGTTATTCAACTTTCTCTCCTATAGGGGGCCACCCATGTGAAAAATTTTTCTGGAAATGACCCCTCTAGAGGTAAAAACATCGGGGAATCCGAATTTAACATTTTCAAAGCGAAAAAACACTTCCCTGATTCAGTGAAGGCCTGTGTATTGAAGCGAAAAGTCGTAAAAATGCGATTTTTGCGACTTTTCGCTTCAATACACAGGCCTTCCCTGAATCAGGGAAGCGTTTTTGCGCTTCGAAAATATCAAATTCAGATTCCCCGCACGTTTTTACCCCTAGGCAGAGTGGCTAACGTATCTTCACTAAAAAAAAAGACTTTTGGGCGTAGGATCGAACCCACGCCCTATGAGTGAATGCCGATCGCGCTAGCCACTTGGCCATGGGTCAAAACCCCAAACCCCCATGACACGGTACTCTGTTTGAAGCGTGGCGAGCTGAGTCGATTGGCGAAACTTTTTTAATTTTGACCCTTGCCAGTACCTTTTCGGGATTTTCCCGCGCCGTGGGTGGCCTAGATAAATTACTGAAAATTTTTTGCTTTCCCTTTTTAAATCGAAACCCCTTTACCCTTGCTATTTTTTTACCATTTTTGAACTTTGGCCTATAAAAAATTTTAATGTAATGTCTGATCAAGTAATTGACTGGTCAATTTTATCAGTCGTAAATATTTTTCAGCATGTAATATTGACTTGAATTTTTACACATAAAAGATATCTAAGCATCTAACTTTATTATCAAGAAAATTGAAATAATTGAATCAATAAAAAAATAAAATCGAGAACTTAACCTCAAAAACAAAAATATATTAGGTTGTTCAATAATTCAGGATGTATAAAAACCGGAATTTGGGCGATTTTTCCATAGTTTTTCGACCCGAAAATTTTTTTAAATGACTCTATTAGGGCTAATTTTATGTGGAGAATCGATTGCGCGCATTCCAGAAGCTTGAAAACGCTTCCCTGATCCTGAATAAAAAAAATTGATGTATTATAGCAAAAATTGGTCATCGCTTCAATACACACACTTCGATTTCCTGGTTCATGTCAGGGAAGTGTCCGGATTCAAGGGAAATGAACATTTTAAGGGTATGCCCCTCGTAGGGTCACCTCCAAAAAATTTCTTCGGATTCGTATTCTCCATATCGAAAAACCTCTGAATACAAAATTTCATCAAATTTGGAGAACTTTTTGAAAATTCAAAAAATGGCTCAAAATAGCCATTTTCCCTGAATCAGGGTCATTCAAGCATTTTTATACATCCTCAATGCACGAAATCGATTCCCTGCCTAGAATAACCCTAGTATGATTGAAAATTTCGTCAAATATGAACTTCTATAGCCAGATATCAACATTTTAAAATTAAGTTGCAATTATGAAAAACACCAATTTTTTGAAAAGCCTGTATATTGACACGAAAACATGGCCCACTCTCAAAAAGACCGATTAGATCGTATTCAGCATACACTCTTGCCTAATACTGAAAAAAATTGGTCGAGAACGGATTTCTGGAGTCCCTCAGATAACAAAAAATGTCGCAATACTTATTGAACAATCTAATATATTACTCTGTTTTTTCGATGATCTTATGCCCTAATGGCTAGTCAAAAAATCTAAAAATGAATTCCCTCCTAAATTTCTAACTTAACTAGGCCAATCGGCCGTATGCACAACTGACGTTAAAGCTAGCGCTAACGCTAATAACTGCAGTTGTGCATACTAGCTGTAGCTATTAGCGTTAGCTACAGCTATCAGTGTTAGCTGCAGCTATTAGCGTTAACGTCGTTTGTGCATACGACCCATTGAATAAAATATTTGTTTTTTAGGTCTTACCAGATGCCAACCCTAACGAAACGGATATAACACGAAAACCTGCAAGTCACCACCACCAACCTGTAAGTTAACTCCACCAGCAGCTATTAGCGTTAGTTACAGTTATTAACGTTAGCTACAGCTATTAGCGCTAGCTACAGCTATTAGAGTTAGCTTTAGCGTAGTTTGTGCATACGGCCCATTGAATAAAATATTTGTTTTTTAGGTCTTACTAGATGCAAACCCTGAAATAGAGATAATAGAAAATAGACCGATAATATCTGGAGTTCGAGTAGAAAACAATATTAATGCAAAAGGATTTATTAGTTACGAGTAAGTGTGATAAGCACCATAATTATGGAGCGGGGCGGGTTGGGGGAATCTTATCCCCAAATCTAGTAAAATAAAAAATTTTCCTTGGTCCCCCCACAAATTCATTACTAATTATCACTAAAATCTGATAGTTTAATTATGCATTGTCAACAAATTGGAAAACTACAAATTTTTAGCTCAGCTGCCAGAAGTGTTGTCGAACCAGATACTCCCGTTAGAGTCGTCATTTTTGGATTTATGCTGGATCGTATTGGGCTTGTCACATTTACTAGTGATATTTGTTTGCACTCTGTGATAAATGTTTCTTATCCAGAATTTTTGACTCAGACTGAAAAGGTTATTGAGCTACCAGCGAAATTTCCAGAGTAAGATATAAAATAGTCTTTAAAAGATAGGAAAGATCTCACTCTTTACGTCCTTTCTCCCCAAGCATGCTTTTTCTCTTATTACTTTTGTAACCTCCCCCTCCAGAATTGGGGACGGGATGACAAGAGAGAAGGATCGACTGTGTGGGGGGAGGGATAAAACCAAAAAATCGTATTTTTACTAAAAATCGAATTTTGTCAAAAAATTGAAATTTGTCCTAAAAATCTAATTTTGGCCATAAAATGGAAATATAAGGGGGCACTTAGATTTTTTCCGGCCTTCGGACGGTTTGGGGACTATAGCCAGTATAGTCATTTACTAACGCCGCATCTGCCCTCCTGTCCACTACAAAATTTTGAAATTGGCTAATATCCCCCCCCCCCCCACTAATTTTTGAAAAATATGGACACATTCCACATTTTAAAATAACATAACTTCACGAATTTAGATCAGAAATACCATATAGACTATGTTGGAGAGAAAAACTTTTTGGAAGATTAGAAGAAGAGGATTTGGAATTGGTCGGGACTTATATTAAAAAAACTTTTACGTTAAAATTTTTTAGAACGATGAACAAAGAACTTGGATAGTCTCCACATCCGATCCACCACATCATATTTTGCCAGATGAACTTCAATATGCTGTCCTTGGGGTTTTATTTTGCATGTCAGCTTTATTTTCCGGCTTAAATCTGGGCTTAATGGCACTTTCACCAACAGAATTGACTCTTATTATAAAATCAGGTAAATTTTTTAAATCATTTTCCATTTTCATAACCCTTTTAGGCTCTGAAAAAGAACAAGAGTATGCTAGAACCATCCTCCCAGTCCGTAAAGCTGGTAATCGTCTCCTCTGCACAATTCTCTTAATGAACGTCATTGTAAATGCAGCCATTTCTATATTAATGGAAGATCTTACTTCTGGCTTCATTGCGTTTATAGTCGCATCGTTTGGCATTGTAACACTAGGAGAAATTATTCCACAGAGTATATGCATACAGTAAGATTGATCTTAAATTACACCCAAGTGCAATAAGGGGCATGTCGTGGAGTGACGCAAAAATTCGTTGAACTGCTCAGTTGAACCTTCACTGTTGGTTTCTGCTTTCCGTTTTGGTGTTAACGCCAAAACGGCTGCTCTATTGCAGTCAATGGAAAAAAATCAAAAAATTTTAGACACGGTCTAGCAGTAGGTGCTCATACCATATGGTTGACTCGCTTTTTTATGTTGTTAACATTTCCATTATCTTATCCAATTGGGAAAACATTAAACTTGATTCTTGGAGATGAAATGAAACCATATGATAGAAACCATCTTATAGAGTTAATGAAAATGACACCCAAGTGGGAACAAAATGAAGAACTGGCAGAAGATTTAAAAATAGCGGTTGGTGCGATGGAAATTTCTGAGAAGAAAGTAAAAGATATCATGACTCAAATGGAGGTATAACTTTGAATAAGTGTAAAAAAGTTGACGTCGGTGTCTTCTCAGAATACATAGTTGGACATATTTTTAGGTCATCAGGGACCAAAGGTCCCGGTCCAGGACACATGTTTTCCCGGACCCCAAAGAGCCAGTTGGGTTCTAAACCCTGAGTCCCTAGGTGCGGAGTACAGTACCAATTGGGTTCCAGGTCTTATCTCCTATTTGTGCCCTGAGTACTTTGGGACCTATAGTTCTAGGGCCATGGGCCCGGACCAGTGGTGTAGCTGAGGGAAGGGGGGCAATTGCCCTCGGAAATGGAAAAAATGAAAATTTTTCCTATATTTTTTGGTGAGGACCAAAAATTTTTTTCAAAAAATACCAATTTTTTAAATTTTTACCTATTTTAAAACAATTATTTAACTATTTTTCATTTTAAAAAGTCAAAATTTCCCTTGAAAAACAATTTTTGGGAAAATGAGACCCTGACTACGCTCTTGACCCGGACTCATGGGTCCAGGACCTCCTGGAGCTCCAAAGTTTCCAGGGGTCCTAGGTCTAGGACATATTTTCGAAGTCTGTGTCTTTTTGTCTTCCACATTCCAAAAAGCTTGAAAATGATGGTCAATGAGTAAAAATTAAAGATAACCACTCCTAAAAATTTGAACCTAGGTGCTCTCTTGATATGATTGACAACTTTTCCCTCATTTTTACACAATTTCAGGACGTGTTTATGATCCCAGAAGAAACCATATTGAATAATAAAAATATCACAGATATTATCCACAAAGGTTATTCTCGGATTCCTGTTTATGCCAATAGTGATCGGCATCAGGTTTGGGTTTTTAGTTTAAAAAATTTAAGATAAGTCCAAAATTTAGATAATTTCATTACTTTTTGTAAAAGACCTAGCCTTACTTGACCCAGCGGATGAATTCACTGTGGGCTCAGTATGTCAATTTTATAATCATCAACTTCGATTTATACCTGAATTCACTCCATTACATACAATGCTGGATGAGTTTAAAGAGGTAAGCAACAAAGATGTTGAAATAATTGTAGTTAAATGATAAATCAGGTCGGAAAATGTTGGGAGCTACTACACAATAAGGGGGAACGTCCACGTGAAAAATTTTTTTCTGGAAATGACCCCTCTAGGGGTAAAAACATGCGGGGAATCCGAATTTGACATTTTCAAAGCGAAAAATTTTCACTGATTCAGGGAAGGCGTATGGTGTATTAAAGCGAAAAGTCAAAAAAATGCGATTTTGCCTAAAAACGACCCCTTTTGAGACAAAAATGTGCGGGGAATTCGAATTTGACATTTATAAAATTCCTCGGATTTAGAAAAAGCTGTATATCGACACGAACATTCGAGAAAATCATTGGTTAATTGGATTAAACCATTGGTTAACTATAATATTGCAAAAAGTTTGAGCTTTAAAATTTGTGTATTATTAAATACAATGTGCCTTTCGATTTTTTTCTCATGGCAGACAAGTGTTACTCGAATTTTCGCGTCGATATATTGCTTTTCTTGAATCCGAGGAATTTTATAAATGTCAAATTCGGATTCTCCGCACATTTTTACGGGGAATCCGTAAAAAAATTTTACTCTAAAACGGGTCGTTTTAGGCAAAATCGTATTTTTGCGACTTTTCATTACACAATACGCCTTCTCTGAATCAGGAAAACGTTTTTTCACTTTGAAAATTTTCTGGAAGCAAATGTAACATCTAACGACACTCTTGATGTAATGGAAACTTTTCTAGGGAAACTATCATTTGGCTATAGTCGAATCAGAAAACACATTCTTTAATAATAATAAAGAAAGAAGAGAGATATTGGGTATTATTACATTGGAAGATATTGTTGAAGAAATTTTACAAGCCGAAATTATCGATGAATCTGATATGATATTAGATAATAAATTTCGGAGGAAGAGGAAATTTTCTGGAAGCAAGGTAAGGTTAAATCTCAAGATAAAAATCTTATCAATAAATTTTCACAGAGATTTTTTCTCAAGCAATTCGTTTTTTTATAGCAAAATCAATTCATTGCCATTAGGCCCATGGGTGGTTATGAAGAGCATTGCAGGAATATTTCTGATGCTTTGGCAAAGGCTATTTTGAATTGGCTTCAAATGCACAACAAGATTTTTACGGCACCATTTTTAGATAGTCGAGCTCTAAGGATGCTTATCATCAAGAATATTTATAAGGTAATAAGAATTTTTCGACGGGCGGGCAGATCTGGATTGGTCTGAACGGATTTAGACGGATCTGGAACGTCGCTGGTTCGAACCCCAGCCCTTCAATAAAGTTTTTTATTCGAAAACCAAGAATTTTTTCACGAAAATTGGTACACTACCGTTTTTGGGGTCGCTGAATCAATTGGAGCAAGAATTTAAAAAAAATTTCTTCAAGAAAAATAGTAAATTTTCGTTTCAATGCCCAAAGTCAAGATTTTCAAAAACAAAGAAATATGCATAAAATGGACAAGTTAGCTCGTTATTTTCCAAAAGTCAAAAATTCAAAATCATTTTCCAGAAAAAAGTTATGTCAAAATAAAATAGGTAAATTTCATCTGAAACACCCTGTAGAATATAGACGGATCTGGGCGGATTTGGACGGATCTGGACGTATCTGTCGGATCTGGACGACTGATGCCCGTTAATTCACCAGAAATTAACGGGCATTAGTTGTAGGTCTCAGTAGCACAATGATAGTGCACTTGGGCGGTAGCCAGGAGGTCTGGGCTCGAGTCATGGTCGGGTTCGAAAACTTTTGCCCAATTTCATATTCTCTAGAAAAAATATGTGTGAGAAAAAATGGCATCCCATAGAAACTAGTATGTTTTTAGATTTATTTATCACACTCATCACCAAAATTGCATGACGACAATTTACAATTTAAACCAAAATCGGTACATCTTTATACGAATGGTGAAGTCTCCAGAAGATTTATTTTGATTATTGAAGGAAAGGCAACAATTTATTTTAAACAAGCAAGAATATTTTTTTAATTTAAATTTTTAAAATTTTAGTCAAAATTAAAATTCCATGTTGGGCCATGGGAGCATTTTGGAGATGAGGTTTTAAAATCTATTGGTCAAAATATTAAAGAAGGAAAATTTGAAAGTTCTATCAGGAAATTTAGTACTATTAGGAAAGAAGGTAAAAGATTTTTTCGAAAGGGCACTATTCATTTTTGTAAAATATAAAATATAAAAATTTTATTTTCCCCAAAATTTTGGCCTAGCTACTTACTGGTTCTATCTTAAAATTTTGTAAACTTTCTAGAAGAAATCATGAAAATCGGCGAGTTCACTCCAGATTTTGATCTTGTTGTTAAAGAACATTGTACCTATCTTCAAATTTCTGTACCAGCTTATTTGAATGCTTTTAAAGTTACAGATTTAGCCACTTCTTTTAAGTAATTATTTAATTTTTTTATTTGAATTTTTCAAAAATTTTTTTAGAGAAGTGGTAAATACCCATAACAAAGAAAATAATTTGGCTATAGATAGATTTTCTTCCCGATCAAAAATGAGTGTTAATCAACTTAAAGGAATTATAAGAGTATGTTGTGATTAGGGATGGAAACAGAGGACAAGGTGGTAGGGTCCCTGGCTTGGCCCTGATTTTTTATACCCCTTTGCAGTGTCGTGTCTAGGGGGAGGCAAGGGGGGGGGCATGCCTCTTGTTATGATCCCCATCGATCACTGGTTCCTTTGGAATTGAAGTATTCCTCTTAGATTTTCCCGATTAATATTGCAATCCAAAATCTTTTGGAAGCTTTTACCCATGGCCGAGTGGTTAGTGTGATAGTGTTGCGGGTTATAAGCCGCGAGTTCGAATTCCACTTCGAATTTAAAGTTCTCCAATTTCCATGAAAATTTTTACATACTTCTATTTTGGCCTCTAAAACATTTTTGCAATAATTTTTTTGGCCATTAAATACTTTCTGTAGCTGCGTAGTAATAATGATTTTAACTTGTGGAAATTTAACCTTACTATATAGCTCCAGCAATTAGCCAAATTTAATAGCCAAAAAATGATTGCAAATTGTTTTAGAGACCCAAATAGGGATATGCAAAAATTTTCATGGAATGTGAACTACTTTAAATTCGATGCGGGATTTGAACCCGCGACCTATAAGTGCAAATCCTGGCACACTACACTAACCACTCAGCCATGTGAATCGTTAGTGTCTTTGGTGATAAAACTTTTTTAGGAAAACTCTTTAGTAGAAACTGATTTGGAAAATCAAGAATTAAGACGAGAAAATACTTGTTAGAGAGTTTTTATAATGCAAAGAAGGGCAAGAAATTTTTAAATGATGTAAAAATTATTGCACATATCACTACATTAAAGGACCATTACATTCGAAAAAAACTCTATATAAAAATGATATATTTGGAAAGTTCATGAAAAATGGAGCACTTTTTGTTTTTACGGCATGTTCTGAATCATTGTAGTTTTTGATATAATTGCGTCTGAAATTGTTCATGCTTTCGTTGTAATACACAAAATTTTTGAATTTTTTGCGGAAAAATCGATTTTTTAAATTTTTATAACATGAATATTGTAACAATTTTTATAACTCTATGAGATGAATAAAATTACGTCAAAATTTTCAATTTGAAAATTGTTTTGAGTTATTGAAACGAAAACATGAATCAGGTTTTCGTTTTAATAACCCAAAACAGTTTTCAAATTTAATAATTTTTGTGTCATTTTATTCGTCTCATAGAATTATAAAAAATTGCTACAATGTTCATTTTATGAAAATTTAAAAAAAATGCAAAAATTAATTTTTTCGCAAAAATTCAAAAAGTTTGTGTATTACAACAAAAACACGAACAGTTTCAAACGCAATTATCTCAAAAACTACAACGATTCAGAACATACCGTACAAACAAAAAATGTTCCATCTTTCATGAATTTTCAGAATATATAATTTTTATATAGAGTTTTTCTGAGCGGACTAATCTTTTTAGTCTATCTTTTTGTAATTAATTGTTTGTAAATACCTAATGTATAAATTAAATATTGGCAAAAAATTTATTTGTTCAAATAAATACAAAAATGAGGTCAGTAGCGTGTCCAGGATTTGGTTTTGGGGGAGAACTAGTTAAAAACCTCCTTTTTTATCGAATCTTGAAAAAATGCCATTTTTCTTAAGAAATTTTTGGCATATTCCACCCTTCCTTTGGACACGCCACTGAACGAGATCATAAACATATAAAATATAGAGAAAAATTTTTTATGAGATCCGACATTCTTGATCATCCTGAGGCTCGATCTCCTGTTTGTCATGATTTTTTCTTAATCTTAGTGACATGTGTTTTGTTCGCCGTATAAGAGAACCAGTTCTGGACAAGGGAGCGTGTCCATTTGTTCCATTTTGGACGTTTTCATCACAGTTTTTTTCGATGGCTTTTACCTAATAACAGATGTTAATTTTTTTTATCAAAAACCCAGATCAAAAAATACCCCCCTCCCCCAATTTTCAAAAATTTGGTGAGGGGTCTTCTTTGAAAAGTTAAAGTTCTCTTACCCGCAACGACCGATTTCTCCTTAAATTTGCTACCATATCCATTGGCAGCAAAGTTAAGCTCGAATTTAACTGCTGTTGAAGAATTTCCATGGTATGGTTGTCTACCGACAGAGTATTCCTGGCCGGAGGATGAGTTTTATCCTAAAATTTTTATTTTTACTATTGTTTTGATCCCCCATCGATCTCTGGTTCATGCAAAATCTTTTGGACGCAAGTGGAACCGAACCCTGACTAGTGGCGGTGATGTCGAACTCTTTGGCAGCGTACCTCACCACTACACTAAGGTGGTCACCAAATGGCCGGTCATTAATTTCGACTTTGGAGTGTGTGCCAATCACAACAGGGTCAACTATATTTAAAAAATTTTAACTCACAGTAGGAGAAAATTGTTGTGGAGGAGATTTATTATGTGGAGAACTTGGTAGCGAATTTTTTGTAGAAGGAGGCGTTTTGGGTGGAGGAGATTTTACGCTTCCACCACTGTTTCGTTTGGACAACGCCGTTCGGCTGCTTCGTTTTTGGAGCACAGGTTTTTCATTTTGATCATCCACTTCTTCATCCGGTTTTTCGAAGGGGAAGCCAGAAAGTTCGAGTAATTTTGAGAAAATGGTATTAATATTGGTGTTGGTTTTGGCAGACGCTTCGACATAGCGGACATCGGCATTAAGGCGAGATGTCCAAGCAGTCGCGGTGGCTTCGTAAATCTAAATTTTTTTCTTAATTTTTTTAGTCTATTCTGTTCTAGTCTTATTTAGGGTATTAAAAACACAACTTGTTTTTTTGGCATAAGCTTTCACAATAATTAGAAGCCAAAAAAAACTTATAAATAATTCAAGTCAGACTCCATTAATCTTTGATGTTTGATGTTAGAAAAAAGCAGACAATTTTAATTTTGACCCATGGCCAATTGGCTAATGTGCATGATCTTCACTCATAGGTAGCAGGTTCGATCCCACATCCAAAAAGTCATTTTTTATTTTGTTATCAAAATTGATGCATTCTACATTTTTATGAAGGGAACAGGATGGGGCTATTATTTTTCCATAAAAACTTTTGGAACAAAGTTTTAGATTTAAAAAAAGTTTTAATGGGAAAATAATAGCACCATCGTGTTCCCCGCGTAAGTTTGTAGATATGCAAAAATTTTCATGAGTTTTGAAAATAAAATAAAAAATGATTTATGGGTGCAGGATCGAACCCGAGTGAAGGCCGAGCGTGTTATCCACTCGGCCATGGGTCAAACCCCCAAAACCTCATTATATGGTACTAGTTTTGAAGCGCTCGGCGAGCTGAGTCGATTGACGAAATTTTTTGTAAAATTTTGACCCTGCAAGAAAATTAAAGGAGAATCCAAAATGGATTTGAAATATCTATGTAATGTTTCATTTTAAAATAACCTTTCCTTTTGAATAAAATTTGCACGAATGATTAATCGTTATCGACTCATCATTCTAGATATTTAATGTTTTCCGAAATGTAAACTTCTAATCTATCCTTTTCAAATTTTCATATAAAGATTGTCTTAAAGTTCAAAATAAATTATTCTGGAATCATTTGCAAACGGAAACAAGCTAGCTAACCGCCTACACAGGCCTACTCCTAAGAAATTCCAAGACTTTATTTCTTGGAAATTCTTATAGAAGGGCCGATTGAGGCGAGTTATCGCAAAAAAATTTTGTTTCAACATTTTTTCGACAAACGTAAAAAATGTGATAACTCGCCCCCTTTTAAAGAATATTTAATTTCTGGAGAATTTTTACAAAAACTTCCCTAGCTTGTACTTAAAAAAAAACAGATGAAAAATAAGAATTTTTCAATCCTTACTAGGAAATCATGAAAACATATGCGTAACTTTGCGCTAAATATAAAATATTCATATGTAATACGTACTTTTTTGGTTGGCAAATCGGCTTTGTTTCCAACGACAACGATTGGAATAGATTGAATATTATCCCTTCTTTCGCATATTTCGCTCCATAAATCGCTCATCTATAAACAAAATAGAATTAAAATTCATTCTAGGAACTAATTATTGAAGAGTTTCTGTATAAAGTTATAAAAAAAACTTGTTTGAAATCAAAACATGACGTTTGTACGTGATCGGAATAAAATTTTGGAAAAATTTTACTAGGAAGTAAATAAACAAGGAAATAAACACATCCTTCTTGGAATTTGTAAGTAGAAAGTGGGACCAATCGACTCAGCTCACCAAAAGCTTCAAAACGAGTACCATATCATGGGGTTTTGGGGGTTTTTCCATGGCCAAGTGGCTAACGTGCTCGGCTTTCATACATAGGAGAAGGTCCCACGTCCAAAATTCATTTTTTATTTTTGTCAAAATTCATGAAAATTTTTACATATCCACATTTTTATACCGGGAACACGATGGAGCTATTATTTTTCATGAATTTTGACAACAAAATAAAAACTGACTTTTGGGCGCAGGGTCGAACCCGCATCCTATGAGTAAAACCCGAGCACGTTAGCCAATTAACCATGGATCAAATTGCTAAAACCTCATGATATGGCACTCGTTTTGAATCGCTCGACGAGCTGGTTGGCAAAATTTTTTTAAATTTTGACCCTTGTTCCTCTTTGATGAGCCGTGTTACCACTTCACCATGCACAGGTACTAACTTTTCCTCTTTGGGGTAAGTGCCCAAACCATTGCTGAGTTTCAAGAACTCTTACTTCTTTAAAACTTTGAACATTATCCACAGCAAAGACCAGCATAAAGGCATGTGCTGAAGCAATAGCTACTTTTCTCATATCAGGAAAATCAAAATTCGTGTCCAACACATCCAAATGTAGCATCTCACCCTAAACATGTTATATTTTTTCAACTTTGATCCATAATATTATACTTGTATTCGAAAATCCTTGGAATGCAAGTCTTCGATCGTTTCTTTATACCTTTCCGGAAATTCTTTGTACAAAAATTGCTTTATTATCGACGTTTTTCCTACTTTCGATGACCCAAGCACAACTAGACGATAGCGTTCATCAGAAATATCCTTCATTTTTGCAGGAAATTAATACGTGTAGTTTCACGAATTTGTCAAAATCAAATCAAGCCTAAAAATTTAACGATATTATACGACGTCACAGAAATACGGTAATTGCTGTCGCGTTTCGGATATCAAAAATAGAAACATATTACGGCAACAAAGTTTAACTTTGATCACCATGGTGAAATAATGGAAGTGCAAAAAAGTGGATTTTTGTGATTTTTTTAGGTCCCGAAAATTCTAAAAATGACCCTGGAGTTTCTAAAAATGACCTAGGAGTAATTTTCGATTTCGCGCATTACCCTGAAAATATTTACCTGGCCTTGATTCAAAAAAATTTGTGTTTTTGAAGCGAAAATAGTCATCTTTGCATTTTCAAAAACCCAATTTTTCCCTGAATCAGAGTCAGGGAAGCATTTTCAGGGTTCGGAAATGCGAATAATCGATTCCCCGCATAAAATTATCCATAGAAAAATAAATTTTCCGGTCCCAAAAATCCACTTTTTTTTGGCACAACCTTATATAACACTAGAGATGTGCATTTGTAGAACAAGAGTAAAAAGTTATCCCCGACCGGATGGACAAAAGTTGTTCTCGGATGATTGAGAAGGTTCCATAAAGACAAAAAATATTCAAAATTTCATGAACTTTCTGAATATATATGTTGCACCCGATTCAGAGATTCATTCGACTCAGAGTCGGGTACCAGATCCAGAGTCAGATTGTTGGCCCTGAATCGGGTACCCGACTCAGAGTTAGGTACCCGATCCTGGAACACTAGATCGGATACCCCACTCGGGTGAACCTCTGGATCGGGTGTAACATATACAAATTATGGCAACTTTTTCATGAGTAGACTAATCTTAAAAATGAAAATTTGCAAAAAAATCAAAATTATGACACTAAGCAAAAGTATAAAATCTCGAGCTATCTACGCAGAAAATGTTCTGAATAACTAATAAAGACATTTACTCTTTAAATTCTTTTTCGTCACAAAAGATATTTTTCAAGAAACTTAAAAGCCACAAGAAAAACAACGAGAGAAAAAAATATCTATTATCTCTATTGACATACATATTTACTAACGATTCTAATTTTCTACCTAGAAAAATTATTCAGGTTTCCCGGAAAATCGCTTGAGAATATACGCAATCAAAAGCTTCACTAATGAGTTGTATCATTCTCATCCTCATGTGAAAACGACATACTACAGCACCAGACCGTTTTGTGGAGAGAACAAAGGTTATTATGAAGGATTTTTGTTCTCTCCGGGGACTTTCATCTAGATGCTTCATCGATGGTCAATATATGGAAATGGGACTCATAAGATTAGTCAAGAAAAAATCTAATCAAGAGACATGTAAACACACCGAGTTAATGAAAACAAGAATTCATTATTGGCAAAGGTGTAAAAAGTGAAAAGATGATATACGGAAATAAATGCCAAAGGATGATGAGATTATTGTTTCTAGAAGGAAGGATACAATTTTTAGGATTTAGATGAGATGATGAAAAAAGAAAATGGAATTTTTAATGTGCTAATTGTTGTATTAGGAAGTTTTTGGGAAACCGATTGTGGGAGCTACTACACAATAAGAAGCTACCCACGTGAAAAAATTTTCAAACAATTTTTTTAGAAATAACCCTTAAGGGTAAAAGCATGCGGGGAATCCGAGTTTGACATTTTCGAAGCGAAAAAACGCAAAAATGTGATTTTTGCGACTTTTCGCTTCAATACGCAGGCCTTCCCTGAATCATGAAAAGCGTTTTTTCGCTTAGAAAATGTCAAATTCCGATTCCCCGCATGTTTTTATCTCTAGAGGGTTCATTTCCAAAAAAACTTTGAAAATTTTTTCTTATATACATTTATTGACCATATTTTCACGGATGAAGGTCAGGGAAGCATTTTCAAGCTTCGGAAGTGCGCGCAATCAATTTCTCGCATCAAAATTACCCTAGAACGGTCTTTTCTACAAAAATTTGCGAAAAAAATTTTCTCGGAGATCTGGCTATAAAGGTTACCCCCCTTTAAGATAAAAATGCTCAGAAAATTTCTATTTTTGACGAAAATTTTGTTGAAATCTCTGAGTTAAAACAAAAACCAGCGCCACAGGCGAAATTTTTTTCGCAATATTCTTGTTTATTTGCTGAAAATTTGTAAATTGTTGGTGAAATTCTTTAGTTAAAGCAAAAATCATGCCGCAGGTGAAATTTTTTTGTCGAGAAATGCTTGTTTATAAGCTGAAAATGCTCAGAAATGAAAAATTTCGGTGGGAAATAGACTATTTTTGAAATTTTTGTTGCAAATTTTTTAATTGTGCGGCCCGCCCAAAGCCGGCCTTCGGTCCGCGAGTAGGCTACAAATTTTTTGCAAGTGGAGCTCATTTTGGCCTGCGGGTGACCCCCCGAAATTCAGAGGGTTTCGGGGAGGGAGGGAAGTTTTTTCAAAAATGACCCTATTACTTTATGCGGGAAATTGATTGCGCGCATTCACGAAGCTTTAAAATGCTTCCCTGATCCTGAATCAAGGAAAAATTGATGTATTATAGCAAAAATTGGTCATCGCTTCAATACACACACTCCGATTCACTGAATCAGGGAAGCGTTTTCAATGTCGAGAGTACGCGCAATCGATTCCACGCATAAATTTACCCCCAGAAAGTCATTTTCAGGCAGGAAATCTAAAAATGTTCGATTTTCGCTTCAATACACGCACTCGGATTCTCTGATTAAGGGTCAGAAAAGCGTTTTCAAGCTTTGGAAACGCTCGCAATCGATTCCCCGAATAAAATTAGCCCTATTAGGATCATTTTTGAAAAAAATTTTGGGTCGAAAAAACATGAAAAAATTACCCAAATTCCTGTTTTTTATACACCCTTTATACACTTTTATACACCCAAATTCCAATTATTTATACACCCCATGGACAAGGTAAAAATCCTGGCATCGCAACTAAAAGATAAATGTATAAAAATGTTCTCAATTTTATCGAAAAACTCGTTTTTATACAAAGTATTTGCGGAACTAAATTTAAAAAAATCTTTTTTAGCAATCCTTTTCCTATAATTTATCAAAACTACTCAAAAATTCCAAAAATATAAATTTAAAATATCGAATATTTTTTATATAAAAAATATTGCAATTATTTTTCACTCTAAAATAAGGTCAAGTCACGCAATTACGAACAAGAAGAAGAATTAATTAAACTTGCTATATTTTCTTATCCTGATATCTCAACTAGAGTGTCAAGTGCTCGACAAGCCGCATGACTTCTTTTAGCTTTTAAAAATAAAAAAGTTTTTGCACCTATTTACAATAAAATTAGTCATGCGCAAAGGGAATAAAAAATCACGGCTAATCAAAATTAATGGCGAGAACAAATTAACACAAGCGTAAAGTAAAAATTAAATTTGCTTGAAAAGATAGCTTGTCTAACACGATGAAAAAATTTGGGAAAAGATAGCAAAATCAGACTCCGAAAATGGGACCGGGATTCCAACTCATAAATGGATAGAGGGGTTCGCTTTTCTGAAAATTTGCGGGGGGTCATTTTTTCAAAATTTTCACAAAAAATGACATTTTTTCACCAAAAATTGCTATTTTTGCTCAACAATACCATTTTGTAAAGCACATCGAAAAACGGTAGTTCCTCCCAAAAATTTCGGAAATCTGAGAATATGTTTTTGAGAAAATGAATTTCAACGTTCTTAAGAAATGGCTGAAAATCACTGTAAAAATTCGATTTTCAACCATTTCTTAAGAACTTTGAAATTCATTTTTTCAATAACATATTCTCCGAGATTTTTGGGGGGACTACTATTTTTCGACGTTCTCTACAAGATGGCGTTGTTATTTTTCAAAAATTCATTTTTTCTTTTCATACACAATATACACTTATTCAAAACACACTTTGAAATTCATTTCCTTTTTCAATGCACACTTGTGCAAAAATCTTTAAAATATTTAAAAAAATATCTCGACGCCCATAGCAACATATAAAAAACATATTTTAAGCTCGCCAAAATATCGAATTTTCTTATTAAAGATGTCATGCTGAACTACCCTGTACACTCTTGCCCTATTATGAGCATAAAGTAAGCATTTAGATTGATTTTTGGGGTGACCATGGATTCTGTACATAATTTTGCCTAGTTTTTTCTAATTTTTATTTGCCCCGTGCAAAAGTGAAAATTAAAAAAAGTAATTTTTATGTATTACGCATTAGGCACGGTTTTTGAACTCAAGCGAAAATTATACAACAACTAAAGATTAGGTGAAAAAAAGTAAAAATTAGATGAAAAAAGTGAGAAAAATATTCCCGAAAAGAAAATCTAATAAATAAGAAAAAGTCAAATATTAAAAAATTCTTTAATGGTGACACTCTTTCACAGCCCATTATTCAAGGCCAGCACAACCAGCTTTATGGCATATACGGAAGTAGAATACAAAATGAGCCTTATTAGTTCACCAGGACTTTTCGAGGATGAATAAACATGTCGTCATAATCAGGCAATGCGCAATAATAAGAATTACTCATTTCACAGGGTGGCTAAAAAAGTGGATTTTTGCGATTTTTCGACCAAATTTTCGCTAAAATATTTTATTTAAAATAACCGTATGAGGGTTTTTCTATGCGAGGAATCGATTAAGCTCATTGAAAAATCTTAAAAACGCTCCCTTACCCCAAATCAGCCCGAAATTCGAATAGGGTCGGCGGGAAAATTTTTCCCCGTTTTTCGAAAATCCTCGAAAGCTTTATATCTTTTTATGATGAACTCTGTGTAGTTTAGGTGTTTTCTCTACGTAGTTTGGTGTTTTTGGAAAAAATATTCTTCAAACTTTTCTGCATATTTTTGCTGTCTTTTGCAGAAAAATCTGAAGAATATTTTTTCCGAAAACACCAAACTACACAGAGTTCACCATAAAAAGTTATAAACCCTTTCCCGATTCAAAAATTTCTCGATTATGGAAAACGGGAACAATTTCCCGCCAACCTTAAAACCAGATTTTTGCAATTTTTATGATTTTTTGGGCTGATTTGGAGTTAGGGAAGCGTTTTCAAGATTTTTCAATGCACGCAATCGATTCCTCGCATAAAAACCTCCATAAGGTTATTTTAGAATAAAAAATTTTTAAAAGATGGTCGAAAAATGTCAAGAATCCACTTTTTTACGCACCTTGTAAAACTTGGTTTGTAGTCTCTTACGTGTTTCGTGAAAGGATTGAATAACCTGGACTAATTATTGAAAAAGAATCATCAGACAGGGAATATCTAATGAGTTTGATATTCAAGAAAGAAGTTTTTTGAGCTAAAAGTATAGATCAAGTTCAAATCTTGAATTTAAAAAATTTAAATTTTATTTCCTGTCATGCCATTTTTAATATATTCACGCCCAAACACGTATCTAGTTTCCATTAAATAGTGATGAAAATTGGGAAATGCCATTTTCCTGCTATTTTTCCTTTTAAGGCATTTCCCGATAAAAGAACGAAGTTCATCACATATATTCCAGGAGCAAAAGTTCATCTTGATTGGGCAGAATTCGATTTCCGGACGTTGAAATTATTTATATAGTATCAAAAAAAGTTGTCAAAGCAAACTAGCCTTAAAATTACAGAGTGCCAAAACAGTCTATATAGGAGTAAATCATGCGAAAAATCGATTGCGCGCATTCCTGGAGCGTGAAAATGCTTCCTTGACCCTTATTCAGGGAAGATATAGATTTTTTCAACCTTTTTTATACTAGTACTTGGTTTGAAAAGACGAGCCTTGGTGGTGCAGTGACAAAGCATCAAGCCGCTGCTTTGTCGTTGCACCACCGAGTCTCGTTGATGGAGGAACATCTATTCAAACTATAATCAAGGTCGAAGAAATCTATATTTTTCCTGAATCAGGGTCAAAGAAGCATTTTCACGCTTCAAGAATGCGCGCAATCGATTTCTCGCATGATTTCACCCCTTATAGGCTGTTTTAACAAAAAAAATTTGAGAATAGTTCCTTCTTTTCACCCCCTAAAAATGCCCATTTTTTAAATATCAACTAAACATTACCAATCAAAAACCAGAATGTCTAATTTAACCTTTAGAAAATCAAAAAACACATAGCTTAAAAAACATGCTAGTATACTTGCGTCATGCTTTGATAGTTTCCAATAGAGCTTCATTCGCATAAATAAAATATTCATGAACTTTTGTCTATCTCTTATCCAAGTACCCATAGAAATTTTTATATTTCCAAGTTTTCATCTTTATGGTTGAGAGATAATGGGGATTAAAACAAAAGTCAAATGTGGATTAGCCCACAAACCTTCATTTCAGGATCAATCTAGACAAGACCTTGAAGAATAAGGTATGAGATGTTTAAAACATGTAGGTGCAGGAAGTATTAAAGAGAAATAAAAAAGATGGATTTATTTTAGGTGAGGGTGGGGGATGTAATAAAGAAACCTTGTGCCTACTTATTTTTTGAACTTTATTAAGTGCAACACTGATGTGAAGCTCTAAAACTATAAAAATCTTTTTTATGTGGCTTCTTGTTTTGTCCGCCCTCACATCTTTGAAAAAAATATGATAGATATTTGTGGAGGAGAGAAAATATGTGATATCCGACCCAATTTGAGTCTCACGTCAGACTTACTCCCATATCTAGTAATGTTGGTACCAGAATTATGACAAGAAAACAACTTGCTTGCGTGATAAATTAGAGTTGAAGACGTGGGATGGCCCAAAAATGTTCCAGAAAAATAATCTTAAGTCCGACACTAAATTTCTCCCTCAAAATCATATTTCCGGGGGTAATTTGATGTGTGGAATTGATTGCGCACATTCCCGAATTTTGAAAATGCTTACTTATCCCTGATCCAGAGAAATAAGAGTGTGTATTGAAGCAAAAAATCAATAAGTACTAATTTCCCTGAATCAGGGAAGCGTTTTTAAACTTCGAGAATGCTCGCAATCGATTCCCCGCATGAAATTACTCCCAGAAATGTGATTTTGAGGGAGAAATTTTAAGATTTTCGTTTCAATGCATACATCTATTTCTCGGAATCAGGGTCAAGGAAGCATTTTCACGTTTCGGGAATGCGCGCAATCGATTTTTCGCATGATTTTACCTCTATATAGGCTT
Organism: Acrobeloides obliquus; assembly: GCA_034698545.1. NCBI lineage: Eukaryota > Metazoa > Nematoda > Chromadorea > Rhabditida > Cephalobidae > Acrobeloides > Acrobeloides obliquus. The sequence continues at coordinate 7,139 of JAQGBS010000029.1, read as the reverse complement.
TTTTAGCAAAAAAATTTTTTTCAGAGAATAGTCCCTAATTCTTAATTCCCCCTTTAAAAAAAATTTTAATACGATTTTTATAAAAACATTTTTTATCCAAAAAACTACTTTTTATATATCAACGTAGCAATGGTGCAGTGGATGTGTTTCATTCATTACAGTTAAACGATTCGAGTTCGACTCCCAGCTTTGTTAATATTTTTAAAGTCGAAAATGCCATTTTTGTCAAAAATGCGATTTTTTTTCTGAAAAAGCCATTTTTTGTCCAAAAAAGTTACTTGTTTTTTACAAAAACGAACTATAAAACCTGAAAAATTTGTATCTTTTATACAAAAATCAAGAACTTGAAACTGAATTATGATTTTTTAAGTGAGATAAAAATGTTGAAAAATACTTGTTCACTGCGATCAAATAAACATCACGACCTTATTATCACGATAAAACAACCCAAACAGACCTAAAAATTTATACAAATTTTATGTCTCCCTAGGCAACAATCCTTCTGCTCTTCCTATTAAATAGAGTATTAAAATGATGCAAGTTTTCCTATACAACATGTTTAAAAAATTTTTAATCAACTTGTTAACAAAAATTAGAAATTGTCGGCTACATGACAAATTGTATAAAGAAACCGCTGTCCGACCTGGCAAGTTAAGCAACGTTTTATTTCCCGAATCCTGGCGAATTTTTCGGTGCGGTTTTTTAAAAGTTAGGCAAGGCTAAATGTGCATCAGTTAAGGTGGCTTTCATCAAAAATTAAAGTTCCTAATATTTTATTTTTACAAACAAATACTTGTTCAATAGGTTTTTATGAAAAAAACAACTTTAACAGTCAAATTTTTCAAAAATTCCTACAGATTCTGAAAAAACATGGTCGATTTTACTTAGAAGGGATTATATCTGTGTGTTTACATTTAGCTGAGACACCCTATATATAAAAAAACACGTATTCGTAAAAAATCTTTCTAACACAAGTTGTGTTCACTTCACTTATGTAAATAAAGAAGGATTTAAAAAGGAAATCCGTGTAATTCTAGAAGCTAACGACGGATCTTTTGCTACAATTTTTGTTCTGAAAACACTACGTAAAAAGGAAGTTTGTGATCTAAGACGCCTCAAAATAGGCACTAAAATCTTTAGATGGATAGACATTGGATATGTGTAAACTTAATTTTTTGCGAAAAATGATTTTTGAAACTTTATCATACTAGATACAGAGTCTGAACAGCAGACTAGAATTTGCAAAAAGTTGAATCTGTGGTCAATGGCGTAAGCAAGTTCTCAGACGTTGTTCTTTACACCTGCCCCTAAAAAAAAAATGAAAAAATTGTCTAATGGAAAAATACTATATATAGTATTATATATATGTTATGTTTTTGCCAAGGGGGTGCAAATTAGGGCCCTTTCTCCAAAAAATTTTCTTTCTAAAATGATCATTTTTCAGCATTTCCGGATTTTTGCTTCAATACACCGATTTCTTCCTTGAATCAGGGTCAAAGAAGCGTTTTCATGGTTCAGGAGTGCACGCAATTGATTCCCCGTCTAGAAAAACCTACAAATCGACGGTTTTCTCATAAAATCCGAAAATGTTTGATTTTCGCTTCAATACACCGATTCCTTCCCTGAATCAGGGTCAAGGAAGCGTTTTCAAGGTTCGGGAATGCGCGCAATCGATTCTCCACATAAAATTACCCTTAGAAAGTCACTTGTTAAAAAAATTCTTAAAAATTTTCTACCCCGATCATTTTTTGGACTTTCCATTTAAAAAAAGCGCTATCTTTGGATGGGTGTTGCATGGGAAAATGGTCAGCGAAAAAAATGAGAACATACGTTTGGCCAAAAGCAATCGCATATCTGAGTAGATGGTGCACTCCCCTTGCAAACAGAAAAAGAATCTTCGTCCAAACCTCTTTCATCGACTTTTAGAATTAAAAACAAAACAAAAAATCGTAAAAATCGAGATTTTCCTAAAATTGTTTTTACTTTTTCCAAGTGTAGAGACGCAAATTGAACAAACTGTAAAATATGTTTGAGAGGTCTTGATCCGAAGATAGTCCATAGTTTGACACTTTTGGCCTAGGCCTCGTATAGCCAGAGATCAACTAGGATGAATATGGTTTCTTAACCTTAGGGGGTTGAAGTATGTGTCTTCTTTATGCCATATCTCCATAGGAAGCCTCACTCTTACTGGTGACACGGGGTATATTCGTGTTCTACACTCCATGCCCAACAACTATAACTAAGTTTACAAAGGACGTCCGGCGGGCCTGATAAGAATCTTAAGAAAACCTAAGCCTAAGAATCTTAAGCCTAAGAATTCTAAGATAAGAAACCTAAGCCTAAATAGTTTCAATGCAAAAATACAATTTTCAATTCAAAATAAATATTTTCAGTGCAAAAATAAATATATTTCATATATTAAATTTTATACGCGACACGTATTTTCTGTTAAATCCAATACCATCACTTCATAAGCGGTAGTATTGGATTTTTTCTGTACTTTTTTCTGACGAGAAAAACGGACTTATATAATTGTAATATTTTAGAAAATATAAAAATAAATTTTTAAACAAAACCATGAGACGAAGACCTAGATTTTTTGTGATAAAGCATAACTTTTACATACAGGAAATTCATTAGACTACAGCTTTCTAGTCTCCCATAAGATCTATTTACGCACATAGGTCAGCTTAAAAAGCTAAAAAAGATGGCTAAACATAGAACAGGTGAGAATTCTCGAGATGAGGGCTTCAGTCTTCAGATATATTTCAAATGCTAGTGAAACCGACAGGAAGCTTAGCTTTAATCTAAAGGAAATTGAAGAAAAAAAGTTTATCGACATAATTAATTTTTTAGTTTGAGTGCGTAAAATATTATTGAAAAATTAGTTTCTTATAAATTATTAATGAAAATAAGTATATGGGTTGAAAATAAAGGATAAAATATTAAGACAGACATGTAAAAGTTTGATCAGCTGTGACTCATCATTTGATGGGCCATACCTCACATGGAATTCCGTATGAATTTTTTATGTGTACAGAAAAATTTTGCAATTTGGTCGCTTATAAGGTTCACGGTACTGGAAAAGGTCCGAGCAAGGGTCAAAAATTTTTTAAAGATCGCCAACCCGACTCAGGTCGCCGAGCGCTTCAGAATGAGTACCATATCATGTGGTTTTGGCCCATGGCCTAGTGGATAACGCGCTCGACCTTCACTCATAGAGCGCGGGTTCGATCCCGAACTCGGAATTATTTTTATTTTGTTGGTAAAATTCATGAAAATTTTGCATATCTAATTTTTATGTGATGAACATGATGGCGCAATTATTTTTCATGAAAACTTTTAGATTTTTTTGAGATTTTTCCAAAAGTTTTCGTAAAAAAAATAATTGCGCCACCATGTTCCCGGCATAAAAATATGGTTATGCAAAAAATTTTCATGAATTTTGCCAACAAATAAAAAAATAAATGTTGGGCACGGAATCGAATTCGCGCCCTATGAGTGAAAGCCGAGCACGTTAGCCACTCGGCCATGGACCAAAAACCAAATGCCCATGATATGATACTCATTTTCAAGCATTTGACGTGCTGAGTCGATCACCAAACTTTTTTTTAATGTTTCATTAAAAAATGCCATTTTTCATCAAAAATAGTCAAAATTTCGCTCAAAAATGCGACTTTTTTAACCAATTTTTTAAAAATGGACTCCCAAAATTTTCAAAAGTCAACCCCCAAATTCGACATAGCGCCACTCTTGGCTGGGAGGGGGAGCATACCTCAATCTCCAGAACCTCTTTATGAATCTACTGATAATAAATTAAATTTTAATGTTTCAAAAAATTGTCCTTAGCCAAAGCACATAACTTATTTGCATGGAACACTGAACATCTGTGTCTAATAAATTCCAATTTACTAGCAAAATGTTATTTCATACTTTCTCGAGGCAAATAAGTAAAAAGTGAATTAGCTAGACCAAATAAATTTCAATCCAAAGAACACTTAAGTAAGTGAGAATTTTTTTATAAATCCCAAGAGATGTTCACGTGTTCAATTTATATTTTTGAACTTTTTTCTCATAATTGAATTCGTAAAATTTTCTGGAGTTGAAAGTTTGAAAAAAGTGTTCTAAAATTTATCAACAAATTATATACCCAAAAATGGACATTAAAGGACCAGTCCAGTCGGAAAAAAGTTGCCATTTTTGTATATATAGGGCCAGTCCTTGTCTCAGACAGCAGCTGCGCGGATCAAATAGCAGCTGCGCCGCAGCGCGCAGCAGCTGTTTAGTCCGTGCAGCACGCTGTGGCGCAATTGCGGCGTGGATCAAACAGCTGCTGCGCGCTGCGGCGCAGATGCTGTTTGATCCACGCAGCATCTGATTGGGCCACGCAGCAGCTGCGTGCAGCGCGCAGTTGCTGTCTGAGACAAGGACTGGCCCATAGTCAACTCTCAATTTAGTGACACCCCCAGGGAGAGGTCACTAAATCGAATTGGAGGGAGAGTGTTGCTAAATCAAGTTTGACTGTATTTATACTTTTGCAATGCATCCCTGCATGGTCGTGTTGGCGGGAAAATTCTCGAGAGGGGTGACTAAATTGAGAGTTGACTGTATTTGGAAAGTTCATAAAAAATGGAGCATTTTTTGTTATTACGACATGTTCTGAATCGTTGTAGTTTTTGAGATAATTGCGTATAAAGTTGGCGATTTTTAAAATTTGGTGTATTACAACGAAAGATTGTACCTGGGTCGTGATGATAGTTTTTCCCTGAATCAATAAAATCTGTATATTGAGAAGAAATCATTAAAAATCCTTAAACATTAAAAAAATAAATACAAGATTATTATAACTCGACGAGACGAATACAATGATATCAAAATTATCCATTTTGAAAATTGTTTTAGGTTATTGAAACGAAAATATTTGATTTTTGGAAAATTTTCGTCTCGATGAGATATAAAAAAATGCTGTATTTATTTTTTTTAAATGTTCAAGGATTTAGAATTATTTTCTTCTCAATATACAGATTTTATTGATTCAGGGAAAAACTATTAGGTACATGTTTTCGTTGTAATACACAAAATTTAAAAAAGCACCATCTTTACATGCAATTATCTCAAAAACTACAACAATTCAGAATATGTCGTAAAGACAAAAAATGCTCCATTTTTCATGAACTTTCCGAAAACAAAAAGGCAACTTTTTTCCAACCGGACTGGTCCTTTAAATGGCAATGGGCATGTTGATAAAAAATTGAAAAAAGTGCGCAAAATTATTTAATATACCTTCATGCAGAGCTCTCTATAAATGAAAGTGCTTTATAAAACGCTTATTTTTAGACTAGATTTTCTTAATTTATTATGGATTTATGTCTTTATTAAATTAAGCAAGATAAAGGAAAAATAATCAAGATATTAGCTAAAATCAAATTAGCTAGATGGAATGAATACTGAAAACTAATGTAAAAATTCTATTGAGTTGTGCTCAAAAAGTTCTGACAAGGAACAGTCTAGAAGTGCGTCTAGGAATTTATAAATAGTCTCAACGTCAATAGATGTAGGAAAAATATAATAAAAGCACGTATTTCTTTGTTTTCACACATAAATTTAAGAACAAATTTTATTTATAAAAAAATGAGTGAAAAATGTTATTGATAGGCCAAAATTGTTTTTTAATTTCAATTGTTTTAGTAGTGTGGTGGCTAGTGCTGCATACTTTAATGAGACAGATGCGAGGTTCGAGTCCCGTCTATGGCAGTATTTTTTTGCACTTAATTTTTTAAACTTTTAATCTAAAAAATACTGCTTTCTTAAATTTTTGTGTGAGAATGAAGAATATGTGTTTCTTGTATATTTTTTCTGCATCTATTGACATAAAAATTATTTAAAATTTCGAGGACACAATTCTTGACTGTCCTTGTGAGACTTTTTACATGAATTTTGGACCCGAAATTTTTTCTAAAAATGACCCCCAAGAAGTAAAACCTCGAATTTTAAAAATTTATTCCAAATTGACTGATTTTTTTTTTACTCGGGGGTCTTCAACATGGGAAACTTTAATTAGTAGGGATTTTTTATTTTGACCACGAAAGCCGGTTTTCTGGCGAAAATCAAACCTTTAGCTCATTTTCGCTTCAATATACTCACCCCATTCCCTGAATCAGAGTCAGAGAAGCATTTTTATGGTTTGGGAATACGTGCAAACGATTCCCTGCATAAAATTAGCCCTAATAAGATCATTTTGAAAAATTTTTTGGATCGAACAACATTGCCCAAATTTCGGTTTTTTATACATCCTGTAATAAAGTGCTTCTTTGTTGGTCGGTGGGGTAGTTGGGTAAAACAAATTTCATCGAAATAGAATGAAAAATCTTGATTTTAGATGTATTTTTGGATCGCAGACACTTATGAAATAACCTAATAAACAAATCCCAATTTTCTAAGAAATAAAAATGCACTAAATTCTGACCAAACAACACTTCTAATGCTATATTCTTAGCCACCCATATTCTCAGCCGTGCTTGGAATAAAACATGAGTTTCTTTGAGATTTTTTTGCCAAACTATTTATATATTTTTTTATTATTAAGTGGAAGGAGTATTTACATACAGGGTGCCCCAAAAAGGGCAATTTTTAAAAATTTTTTAAATTTTAATTTTAATCAAAATAATCCTTTAAAGGAGTTTTTATGCGAGGAATCGATTGCGCATTGTCAAACTTTGAAAACTCTTTCCTGATTCAGAGAATAATTGTGTGTAATGAAGCAAAAATAGGCTAATACAGAGTCAGCAAAGGGGTTTCAAGTTTTGGCAATGCGCGCCATCGATTCCTTACATAAAAAATTCGAGTGAGTGTATCGGTCTTATGACCGACACAGTCAAGTTTGAATCCCGCCTGCTTCATAAACTTTTCGCACCAAAAATCCGAAAATAAAATAAGTTATAAATAGGTTCCTGGTTGACCAACTGTCCGGTCGACTTGTTATTTTCAAAACTCTTTAATTCCAAAATCTACATCCTTTTTTCATGATTTTTTGTAAAATCGACTACGCTCTCAGAATCCGGACGAATTTTTGAAAAATTCGACTGTTAAGGGTGTTTTTTCCTAAAACAAAATATTGTAAGGCAAAAATAAGATATTAA